>CAUYQG010131316.1:0-46557 GCA_963574415.1 Tarsius wallacei
TAGGCACATGTCGGGTGCCTGGTAGTGACTGTGATCGTAAAGTTATACAATGTTTCAAGCAGTGTCTGTGCTTAAAACTTTGTTAAGCTTTTGTGTATCCCATAATTGCCATGTTGGCTTCTCCTGCTTCTGCAAAGGTATGTGAATGGTAAACAATAAGCCCCTCCCGAACATTCCTTTGCTTAGATTATGGTAGACTCTGTGGCGCCAGCCACCCTCCTGGTGGGCTCTGTGATGTTTCAAACCTGCTTGTATGCCAAAAGTTAATTTACGCGCAGTAACTGTGTAAACCTAGCTTATCTGGCATTCCACTCTGCCCATTTAGCTGTTACCTGCCCATCACAGGCAAGATTAAGCCCGCGAAAAATCAAAAACGAACCAACCAATCAGTATCTCTGTAACCATGTTTATGTAAATCTATCCAATCCTGTATGAACAAGTTTGTAAAGCCACCCCACTCCCTCAGAATTATGTATAAAAGGTGCGTGTTAACCTGAGTTGGGGCTCTCGTTCCAAGTGCCACTGTGCCGGCTACGAACATGAGCCCAGACTCGAGCCTGAATAAAGATCCTCGTGTGTTTGCATCGGAGCTGGCTCTTTGGTGGTCTCTTGGATTTAGAACTTTGGGTTTAACAATTTCTAGAAGTCCAAGGTCTGAATTTTCCACAAAGAAGCTGACTTTCTGAAGCTGAGACTGTCTTATTCTCATAGATGGAGTTTCCTGTTGTTATATCAAACCTTGAATAAAATCTTCGTGTCTCTGTTTGTACTTTGACCAGGGAAGGCAACAATCACTTGCAGTCTGCCTCCTCTGCATCTGTTCCCCCTCATCTTTTGGTGGCTTTCTAATTACCATCTTTCTGAATTAAATGTTTCTTTCTGTTACAGCTTGACCAGGTTCTTATGCCTGCCGCCCAGAAAAACACACACACACACACAATTGACACAGCCATCAGAGTTAGAGAAAGAGTTTAATATTGCAAAGCAGTTGAGTAAGAAGTTCAGAAGAAATTGCTTAAATTCTCTTCCTTGGAAATTCAGGGGAAAGGAATTTTAAAGGGAACACAGGGCAGAGATAGCGGCTGCTTGTTTGTTGAAGTCATGAAGGTATTGAGACAAGTTTCTGGCATAGAGCCAATTTCTGGGAGGAGGCCTCGCTTACTGGTTAAGCTGACTTTCTGACATTCTAGGTCTTGACAGGGGTTGGGGTCTGTCAGAGTACAAAATCTGAAAAAGATCTCAAATACCATTCTTGGGTTTCATAATAGATAATATCTATAAGTCATGCCCCATGGCCAATAGGTACTACCCCCTGATCTCTGAGCCATAATGGAGGCAGTCTAAAAGAAAGATGTAGTGGGGAGGTGGGGTCCCTAGAGACTGAAGTTGCTTTTGTCCTCCCATTGCTACTTTTGTCTTCAAGCAGTCTTGGGTCCATTGTTTAAGAGAGAATATGTTAATCAGTCTTGTGGGACAGTTTCCCCCTTCTCCAGAGATCAGGACTTTAAAGTAACTGCCCTCTATTGGGATGAAAGCAAAGTTAGAAACAACAGACTTGTTAATTTCTAACCGTAGGTGCTAATTTTCAGTTTTTGGGCCTCTTTTACTCCGTGACCTGATATTAATTTTATATAACTGGTTTCATTTACAGCTTACTAAGCAGATGATATAATCTAACCCTTTCCTGGAAACATAGAACCATTCTGGATCACTGATATTTTGTGATTGAAGGTGAAAGTACATGGTCATAACTTCTAGTTTTCTTATGTGCTCATGATATACGGAATATATATTTATCTGTTAACAAAAGCAGCTCTCCCTCCTCCTATTTTTGTTGCGTTCAAGCATTCGAATGTAGAGAAGAAATTTAACGGGCTCTACCACTGGCAATGAAGAACTGAAGTGCAAAGCAAAGAAGAGCTGAGGTACAAAGCAACACAGATGCAAGCATTTAGTAATATATTTGAAATGATCCAAGCTCCCTTCTCCCCAGTTTCAGAGATTAAGACCAGTCATAGAGAGGGCAGAGTTACCAGAAAACAGGTCTCCTATTTTCTGGACTTTGTTCCTCCACATTCCCACAGATGGGATTATAAAATCTGTGGGAAAAGTACGCCTTGCTGATACTAAGAGAGAGTCCCTGTATAGTTAAACCACAGAGACTTCCTGCAACCTGGGTCATTCTACCCTGCATAATGTCTAATTATATATTTCCATGGTTACTTCGAGAGATAATAACGAGTCCCTCAGCCCCCTAAAACATCACAAGGACTTTAGGAAGCATGTCGAAAGGAAAGCAAAACAAAAGTCACACAATTACCATATTCAAGCAAATAATCAGAGGCGAAATTGGCTACTGAGGCATATTATCTCTCACTAATTATCATTTTAAATGATGAAAAACTGAAAATGAATGGTACTTCATTCTCCACCCCTGTGCTGTACAGAATGCTCCTTTTCCCAACTCCGGGAACTAAGGGGCTAATTATTTGCACTTAATAACTCAGCCGCATCTCTTTGGCAAGAATTCCATTTATTGCTGTAAACGGGGGCCACACATCTCACAGAAAGTGCCGTTGTTAAAAATAAAGCCCTTGCTCTCCCTGCCTCTCCTTTCCACTTCCTACATGAAGAATGTCTGTAATTAAGAACAGCCTAATTAGTGGCTATAGCTCAGATTCCTTCACTCCCCAAATCAGGCAGGAGTACCCCCTCTTGCTTTGTGTAGGAAAATTTGACTTCCCATAAAAGTCAAATTCAGACATACACTCCAAATGACTCTGGGCTCAGTAAAACTTTATTTGCCTTGCATTTCCAAAGGCAGGTTAAATTTAAGTGATAAGATGGCCTTCTCAAAAGATGTTGAGATGTTATTGGATGGAAATGAGAAATGGCTTATTTTAATGATTTGGTACTTCACTTATTTATTTATTTGAGTTGGAGTCTCACTCTGTCACCCAGACTGGAGTGCTGTGGCACTTTACCAGCCACCGCAGCCTCACCCTGCTGGGCTCCGGCAATCCTTCCACCTCAGCCTTCCCAGTAGCTGGGACTATAGGCGTGCGCTATCACGCCCGGCTAATTTTTGATTTTATTGTAGAGATGAGGTCTCACCAAGTTGCCCAGCTTGGTCTCGAACCCATGGGTTCAGGGAATCCACTAGCCTCAGCCTCTCAAAGTGCTGGGATTACAGGCTAAGCCACCGAGCCCAGCCATACTTTACTTATTAATCGAGCACAGGATTCGCACCTGTCCTAAGCAAAAGCGTCGTGGTAGAAAGTGGCTTTATGGAGATTCATCTGACAGAATATTAGTGCTCAAGGTGACCATGGCCGAACAAAGGTAGGTGAATTCATAAGTGATTGGGGTGCAGTATGATAACCTAACCCCCATAAGAACTTCTGTAGTGGGAGTAGCAGTGGGTGTGGAGATAGATAAGAGTAACTTTTGAGCATACAGGTACTATAAGATAAGTATACTTTCTTAGATCCACTCCTGCAAAGTGAGGTCAGCCTTGACACAAAAACAAATATTGAATTGGAATTGGGGAGAACTTGCAGGAGAATGGAACCATGAGTCTGAGAAGTAAGCAGAGTTGTTAGGCAAATCTTCTTAATGGCCAGGTTTTTCATGTAAGTCTACATTTACATTCTGCTTTAGCTGTGCCAGACACCTCATGTTTCTCTAATGCAACACACCTTCATGCCTTTGCAGTTGTTCCTTCCACCGACGTCCCTCCCTTTCTATTCTGTGTCTGTGAAATTCTGACCCTGTGTGAGGCAGCATGCTGTCAGCGAAGGAATTCGGACTTTGGAGGAAAAGCCCGTCTTCAATACTGGTTCTACAAGAGAATAAACCTCTTGACTCTGACCTCAGTTTTCCCATATGTATGAATGTAGGGATAATGATTCCTACCTCAAAGACCTGTTGCAAAGACTAAGTGAGAAAATGTAGAAGACACAACTTCTGCAGCAACCAGTCTAGGTATGGGCTTAATAAATTATTAGTTACTACTTGAATTAATGAAGGAATTGTTTGCATTGCACGTCATAGGCAATTCGTGATTTAGAGAGATGTATAAGAAATTTGGGCTGAGATATAATTGGGTGTTATGTTAGATCTGCCTACCATTTACACTTTGTGTGACTTTCAACAGGCTAAATATTAGTAACTGCCCCAAGACTTGGAATAGCAGAGGTCACAAAAAGACAGTTCTGTCCCTCTTTCTAAATGGCTCAGAATGGATTTCTGGTGTGCCATAGTCTCCTCCACTTCTTTTCATTATACTCTGCAGATTAGTTGCTTAAGTAAAACCACGTGGGTCCTTCATAAGGAATAGTTCATTCTTAAATTGACTTTTTGAGAACAAGTAGGAATTAACCAGAGGTTAATGGGGAAGAGGGAACAATGGTTAAAAGATTCTGGTTTATAGGGAGATTTGCATTAATAAAATGAAAAGGGTATATTGGGGCTTGGAGGGTGGGCTGAAGGTGCAAAGACAGTTGGAGATGAGGACGGACATGATGCTGGAGCATGAAAGGTCTTGCAAGACACTCTAAAGGGTCTTGGTTTGGATCAGGGAAGACACAATCATTTAATGAAGCTCTGTTGCATGCTAGGCAGTATCCTTTTCACTAGGTAAAGACAGATGAGGAAGATATCCTGTGCTTAGAGCATACCATCCCATTGTGGGGAGGCAGATAAGGCACAGAAAATTTAAATGTAACATAGTGGTGAATTCTGTAAGGGAGGTAAGTACAGGTGGCTGCATAGCACAATCGAATTCCCACCACTGTGATGTGACTACAACTACAATCACCATTTTACAGATGGAAAAAGGAAGCTTGCTTGACAACTAAGCTTGAGCTCGATCTACTACACAAGAGACAGCAGACAAAATGCCAGCAACAGTGGCTGTGTGCCAAGCTGTGCTTTTGGAGTAGAATCGCCCTTATTTGCTTCAAAGCCACAGACATGGAAACTCATCTCTCAGGTTACCCAAGAAGCCAGGGAAGAGGAAAAAGGTGGGTGTCCCAAGCAGGTTTCTGCATGTCCTGCGGTGCCCAGGCCTTGGTGTCTTTCTACCTTCTGTCTCCCGTTGGCCCTTGACACACCACCAGGCAGTTGCTTAGCAACCTCTGCAACAAGACTGTGCATCCTGGCATAAATTGCTGTTATACACAGGGAGAGATTTCTCTCTCCCCTCTCCCCTGCATTTTAAGCAAAGAAACATCCTAAAATAGGGCGTCTTTTTCCTATTACTTTTTTTGACAGACAACTTCTGTGTAAATGTTGAAATTTGTGTTGTCTGTCAGAAGCAGTCAATCTGAAAACTTTGCTGAAGAGAATATATATTTAGTAACGGGTGACAAAAAGAGAAAGACATTGAGATGTCAATTATTCTGGTGAGTTAATACAAAAGATGGGTATTTAAATCAAGTGGGTTTAGGGAAACGAGAAGGAAAAAAGAGATGGACTCAGTAAAGATTCTTGTATCTTAAACAGTGCAGGACTCTGTTTTGCTTAACTCCATCTGTTGCCAAGGATGTCCACGGTGTCAGCCTAACCCTGAGAGTATTTATGTTGCTACATGGATGCTCACTCTGGATCCTTGCAGGAAAAGATGCTGGATTTATAAGCAAAAATGTTGGATTCTAGTTCCAGCTCTGTGGGTTTTCATATTTGGACTCTGGTATGGCATGCCCTTGTTAAAATATGGACGATTTCTGAATGAGTTGGTACATAGCCCACTTCTTCCTAGGACCTGCCAGATTTTCCTCAGAATGGACCCTCAGAATCTCTAGCATCTGTCTTCTGCCTCACTCTCACCCCTGGTGCAGCCTGAGGTCTCCAGACCCCTATTCTAGTACTTTTCTGCATGGTCAGTGCCAAGGCTGTTCATTTCTTCCTAGGAACTGCCAGACTTTCCCCCTGGACCCTCAGAACCTCTAGCATTTGTCTTCTGCCTCACTCTCAACCCTGGTACAGCCTGGGACCTCCAGACCCCTATTCCGGTGCTCTTCTGCATGGTCAATGCCAGGGCTGTCTTGCTTGTGACATTTGTCAGTGCCACTCCATCACCCTAGTACAGTAGTTCTCAACCTAAGGTGATTTTGTCCTCAGGGGAAATTTGGCAATGTTTGAGATATCTTTTGTTGTAACAACTGTGGAAACAGGGGTGCTACTGTCATTCAGCGGGTCAAGGCCAGGTATGCTGCTAAACATGCTAGTGTACACAGGGCACCACCCCACAGCAAAGAATGAGCTGACCCCAAATGTCAGTAGTACTGAGGATGAGAATTCCATTCTACAGTGATCACCTGAGGGAGAGAACCTGGCTGCGTCACCTTTGCATCTTCTGGCCTACATGGTACATGGCATGTACTAGGTTGTCCATAAATCATTCTTTGTGGGGTAAATTGATGATTAAGAGATGAATGAACTTAACAATTGAGGCAGTACTAATTTCAAAGTACCAAAACTGAATACTCTTACAACAACTTGGTTGGCATATCATCTCATGCCAGATTTATTCTGAATATTAACTAGGATTCAAAAGAGGTTGTGATATGACTATGTAAAATTATTATTGAGCAAGAAATGATTGGATATTAAATGTCTTAACTAGTCTCTTGAGCACAGTTCTGCAATTAGTCTGGTTTTTGATGTCCATAGACTTTTGTCTGTACATTTCAGGTGGGCTTTCTAGTTCTTGGTGTTCTTTCCTCTTTCAACTTCAGCTCACCTGGACCTTGAATGTTCTCCATACAGATGGTTTTTTATCCTATTCCTTCAAGATGTGGCATATCAGGCCCATAAGAGTGAACTTCTCCACATCTCCTGGGTAGTAAGTTGAAGTGTGTACCCCAAAATGATATGTCCAAGTTCTAACCCTCAGTACCTATGACTGACCTTATTTGGCAAAAGGATCTTTGCAGATGTAATTAAGTTAAAGATATCACACTGAACTTAAGCCATCAGCTTCCTGGCTTTCGGGACTTTGAACCTGAACTGGCACTTTATTACCAGCTCTCCTGGGTTTTCAACTTGTAGACAGCAGATCCTGAGACTTCTCAGCCTCCATAATCATGCGAACCAAATCCTCATACTCAATCTTTTTATTTCTCTACACACCTACATACCTGTATGTTTGTATGTATGTGTCTATCTATCTCTTTTGTTTTAGTTTCTCTGGAAAACTCGAATACACTCTCTCAAAGACTTCAGAAGGAATCAAGCCTCTTAATAACTATTTCAGACTCCTGACCTCCAGAACCAGAAAAGAATACATTTCTGTTGTTCTAAGCCACCCAGCTTGTGGTGCTTTATTATAGCAGCTTCAGGAAATTAACACATCCTGCAAACCTCCTGCTGCTCTTGGGTTCCATCTCCTTGGATGGCATCATCGGCCTGCAAGTTGCCCAAGTCCCAATTGTATCCTGACTCCAGCTCCATTGGACCTGTGACCTCCAGCCAACTGAAGAATCCTGTGAATTCTACCTACTTCATAGCCCTTCACTCTTCCCTCTACTACTGCATTCTTTGTTACCCCCGTCCAGTTCGAGGTCTCAGAAATGACCACTTGCTCATGGCAGCAAGTTGCTCTCACCCGATCTGTGTCCCCATGCCTAGCCAGGAAACCCTCCAGCTGCCTCTGAACTGAAAAGCTTCCAGATTCTGCTTAATGTCCTTCATTGGGTCCTTCTTACAATCACAAACTGTTCAAATTCTTTAACAGACATGTCTTTTTTGATCATTCTTTTATTAATTTGTAAATTATTTCCAAAACATTTAATTATCTCCTAGAATGCAACAGTCCTTGTACTTGGCCTTGGGCATACGTGGCCTTGGTTTTGTTCATCTAGACATGATCTCTGTTCTCAGAGCTTGTGTTTGAGTTGAGAAAGACAAAGATAAGGATTTCATTCCAATAGAGATAAGTGAAGGATGAGGAGATATTGGTGTTATGAAAGTGACTGACGGGGTGGGATTACTAAATTGCTAACCTAGTTTAGGGACAGAGAAATATTACCCTGGGGAAGTAATGTCTTAGATGACAGCTGGGAGATGAGGTAACAGGAGGAACAAAGAGTGGGGATGGTTCTGGGCCAGGAACAACATGACTGGGGATGAAGCATGGCAAGTCTAAGAACCCAGGTGGCAGGGAGCGGGGCTACAGTTATCCATGAGGACAGAGATGATATGAGGCCAGATGGAGATACAGGGAGGGGCTGATCACACAAGGGCCTTGAGGGCAGTGATATGAGGACTTTCCATTTGTATTTTAAGTGGAAAGAGAAGCTATTGAAAGGTTTTACATAGGGAATGAATTGACTGGATTTGTCTTTAAAATATCACTTAGGTTGCTCTGTGGAAGAGGATTGAAAGAGGGTGAGGATTGGTCTTGGGACACCTCATTAGGGTGAAAATTGGCCTTGAGACACCCCATGAGGGCAAAGGTTGGCTTTGGCACACCCCATTGTCAGACTCCTGAAGTGGTGAGAGATGAGGATGGCTCAACCGAGAATGAGGGTCTGGAAGCGGAATCGACAATACCTGGTGACTGATGGTGGGAAGCTATGGAAAAGAAGACGCCAAAGGAGAGATGCTAGGTTTCTGACTGAAACATGCTGTTCTTGGTCCTCTTTACTGAACTAGAGAAGACAGACCCTTACTGATGTTTGGTGTGAGTTTTCCTATTTCTCTGACCATTTCTCCCAGCTTTTCTCATCTTGTCCAGCTGTTGGAATGACTTGCAATTCTGCACACCCCAGTTGTATTGTCTGCGGCCTTTCCTATCTGCTGCCCCCTCCATCCACACTACTCAGGGTGTTTCTCCTCCCTTGCTGTGACTCTCCTATGGGAAGTTTGCCTGACTGACTACTCCCTCCTTCCTCTCCCTGCAACATTTCAAATCTACTTCCTCCCGAGCATATGCTCCTCTAGAAAAACTTCCCTGACCTTTCCTCTATTTTCAGGCAGGCTATGTGTTCTCATTACAAAGTCATTTCTTAAGAACGAGTGCAACCAATGCAAATAAGCAGATATAGCCAGATGAGTGGAGGGTTGTCCAACTTTACCCAATGTACATGTCACACCAGGACCCCAGCTACATATAAACAGCAATAATGATATGGTTATACCTACTAAACATGGTTGTCATGAGTGCCCAGTGACATAAAGGTTGTGAAATTGTTTTATTTATTTACTTACTTTTTGGTATAAAGACAGAGTCTCGCTCTGTCACTCAAGCTGAGTACAGTGGCATGATCAAAGTTCACTGCAGCCCCAAAATTCTGAGCTCAAGTAATACTCCTGCTTCAGCCTCCTAAGTAACTGGGACTATAAGCATGCACAACCATGCCTGGCTAATTTATTTATTTTTATTTCTTGTAACGACAGGGTCTTACTGTGTTGCTCAGGTTGGTCTTGAACTCCTTGTTTCAGGGAATTCCTCCCACAGTAGCTGGGACTAAAAGCATGTGCAACTATGCTTAGCTAGTTTTACAAAAATCATTTTAAAGTCAAAAAAAGGTCTCATTGTGTTGCTCAGGCTGGTCCTGAACTCCTGGTCTCGAAGTATCCTCCAACCTCAGCTTCCAAAGTGCTGGGATTATAGGTGCGAGACACTGCACCCGGCTAAAAGTGTTTTATAAACTAAGTGCACTAATAATTTGTGAAATGTTGCATGAAATACAATAGAATCCTAACAGACTTGACTTTATGTTTGTGGGAAAATTGTATTCAGTAATGAAAATCGGAAATAAACCACTTTTTATTACCTAAAAACATATTTTAAATCATGAAAACCAGAAACAGCTACATGGTGAGACTCTAGTGAGACTCTATTTTTTAGAGCAAAGTTTCCCAAATAATGGTCTATGGACCAAGACTAGCATGTAATAACATTTTACCTATTCACAGCAAAACTGTCAGTGGAATATTGCCAACTTACCTATTTTCAGAAAAAATAGCCCTTCCTTTTAACTTTTAATTATCTGTATTAGCAAAATAGTGTTAGTCTCCTTACCTTGATCATTCAATTATTGAAAAAGTCTGAAATATAAAAACGTTGTGTCCACTGTTTAGGATACTCTTCATTTTTGAGATTTAAAAAAAAAACCCATTGAATTTTTTGTAAGTGCAGAAGAAACCCCAAGGGAAATCAGTTGGGCTGGAAGTGTTGGTCTATTTGTTCTGGAACTCTGCGGTGCTGGGAGCAGAGTAGAAAACTATGATTTATTAGGCTTTAGCTGGATTGAACCTTGCAAGTTAGGTGATCCCACATCCTCCCTAAGAGATGCATTCATGCCCTCAATAATATACCTAAAAACGGTGGTACACATCAAAGGACCAAATACTCACCAGCTTGAGAGGGCCATGCCATCTTTGAACAGTCATGACTCTTAGAACCATCTTCCTTAAACCAAGCCTATCTTGACCTCATTCTGCATCTTGATAAAATTATTCCTATGGAATCCCAGAGAACACTTTTCCTTTCTTCTTCATGGATGTTATTCAAATATTAGAATTCAGTTACTTGCTTCCTTTCTAAGGCAATCAGCTTGAGTTTTCAGGAAAAACATTTGAATGACCGTGAGCTGATGCCTTCTCCATTTTGGTGGTTCTTTTCTATCTTAGCCCATTTTGTCCCTCAGGGTCCTGGCGGCCCTGTATTGATTTCCCCAGGTTGATGCATCAGCTTTCCAGGTTACAGACTTTTGCTTGCAAACCCATATGCTCTGTTTGGCATCTCGTCTTCCTGCTTGGTGAATCTTGACTGATTTCTGCCTGTCTGTACATTCACATCTATCTGAGGTTCTGCCACATTATATGTTTCCTTGTTTGAGTTGTGGTTCTTGGATGCTGCCTCGGTTGAGGTCCTCTAGGTCCTCTGAGATGAAGATTTGTATGGGGTGATTTATGAAGAAAGCGCTTTTGGAAGAACCCACATGGAAGCATAAGCAGCATCTGTCCAACCTCAGAAGAAGCCCTGTGCTAGCTAATCCCTGAGGGGAGCTCTGGAGGGTAAGTGGCATGCAAAGTTTGTCCAGCCAGAGGCAAGGATGCTTTCATACTTTTGTACCAGTCATCACCAGTCAGTTGGTGATTAACTGTCCCAGGGTTAGAAACATTTGATTCTGCCTATATGCAGTGGCTCCAGTAGCACAAGGATGATCTTTGAATAAGGTTTCAGGTGTGACCTTTTTAAAGAGAAGCACGCAGAAGCTAGGGATGGGGTAAGAGGGGCTGGGAGTGCCAGCCTCTTCTATGGTTTTCTCCTGTGAAATGTCCCCCTATTTCCTCTACTGTTGTATGCTCCATCTCACTCAACTTGCTACTAAGCTGAGAAGTCCATTAAGTATATAATCTTGGCCCCTTCTCATTCAGTTGAGCCATGTGTCCCAGTGTTTTGAGCTTGCTCCAGTTTGCTGAGACTTTTCCTAAACGTATGGCCCTTGGACCTGAACTGAACTCCAGGTATACTTTGACGAGGTGAATGTAGATCAGAATAATCACACTCCTTGTTCTTCGTTCACTAATGCAACTAAAATGGAATTGTAGGGATTTTTAGAAAGAGATATTTTGATGACCTTCCATTCATCCCACTGGTGAGGAAAGGATCCTTTACCCTAAATAATACATGGAGGTCAAACGCACAACACCCAAAACTAGTCAGATGAAATTGACAGTGGTTTATTACTCACATACACCCAGAGTCCAGGGAAGGAGGACACCTCATGCCATGCAGGGCCACACAAAGGTTATGCTTGGGAATAAAGTGAGCTAGCAGGGCTTGTGAAAGGAAGGCTTTGTAGTAACAAGTGGATGAGGTGACCCTCGGTTCCTGTGGGAGGATGTGATTTGTTGTTTGGATGATTCCATGGGTGGCAGGAAGGTGAACCGGTTAGGTTGAGGACTGGGTGGAGTGCAGCTGGTCCGGCTGATGAGGGGAACTAACTGGGTAGGGAGTCTTTCCTCCTATGTGGGGACATATCCAGGGAGAGCGGGACAACTCACTGTTAGGTATTTGGGCCCTGTAAGGCTCAAGGATATCAAGGCAGCAGCAGCACATGAAATGTTAGGTCTTAAAATATAAAGGGAGTTAGCCTCATCTTGAGCTTCTCATCAAATAAAGCATCTTAATATTTTCTCACATGTGCTGTGGTTAAACTATATTCCCATCAATCCCTTGGTCCTCTAGTGGCTGGCCGTAAGTTAGGATGGTCATCTCTGCAGTTGTCCACTCATTGCAAACACTCAGTAACGTCCTGCAGGGAGTATAAGTGAATGAACGACTTGAAGCATGTGGCAGTGGGAAAGGGACGGGCAGAGATAATAGGGAAAAAGGAAGTGGCTTTGGTTCAGACAAATTTCTCACTGGAATGAGCAGCAGCACCAGCTGCTTCGATCCTCCCTTACTATCATAGTCGATCAGAGAGACCCATGGCAGGTCTTTTTCAGGGATCCAGGAAAAGAACAAGAAGCCCCAAATGCCCCAAGGCCAGGAACCGCTGCCCAGTCATTTGGACACAAAAGTTCATTTATATCAATAAAACAGTCCTGTAAGCACAATGCAAATTTCATTATTGGTACACCAGGCTGGCTGAAATGCTTGGGTGCATCCTTAAGGAGAACACAGTTATTATGCCTGATTTGTGACTTTTACAGCCATGGAGGATAGGGCCAGGGAGTCAGATTGTTTTTTTCGAAACTAGCCAAATTGAAGGGAGGGAGGCGGGGGTCTCACAAAACACCACATCATTTTGTGTTTTCTTAAAATGCAAAATACAATATGTAAAGAAAGCCTTGATCTGCATACGACATGAAACTGAAGTGAAATAAATCATGCTCCATGCCAGAAGCACTCATCTCCAACATGGTTAACGAGCTCAATCCTGCACACGTATTAAGAAGCAGAGAATTGCTGACACAAGGGGGAAACACAGGCTACAAACAATTGACTTCACTAAGGTTAGTTTGTTTGTTTTTAATTCCAAGAATTCCCTTGAAATCCCCTTAGAAAAATGTTGTGTGATGAGAGATTAACGAGTTTTTCAGAAACCAAAAAAATCTGGTGTGTATTGTTAGGGGAAGTGATTTGGCCCCAAAATATGTATATTTTTATAGGCAGTTAAATACACATATATGTGTTTTAGTTTCTTTTTTTAAATTTTAAAGATGTAGGGTACAATTCAGGGTTAAGTATACAAATATTCATTATGCGGGAACCCTTGTTGATGAGGTATGCTCCCCCCTCCCCTGGCTGTTTCCCACTGCGGCCAATCCCTTTCTTATAGTAATATGATAATTGTTCCAGGCCTGCTTATGAGTGGGAACATGTGGTACTCAGTTCTTTGTTTCTGTGATAGATCACTTAGTATTATAGACTCTAAAGATTTTTTAAGAATCTAGGGTTGAGAATGATCCGCTTTACTTTGGGGTCACAATCAAAATACAGGGACCTTAAGTAACGAAAAGAGCAGCATTTTTGTCAAGCTATTTGAGTTGGGTTACAACTCTCTTTCTTTCTCACTAACCTAGTGACATTAGACAAGTTGGTTAACTTCTCCGATCCCTAATTATCCTTGATTACAAATGGGGATGATGAGAAGAGCCCTGGCATAGAGGGTAGAGTGTGAACGATACATCAGAAAATGAATGTGAACATGAACATGACAAAGACCTATGTAAAGGTAGCTTATTACTACCATCCCCGGGCCTTGGTTTCCCTTCTTGGCACATGAGATGTTGGAATAATTTCTAAGGCTGTTCAGTCCTAAGATTGTCTAGTTTATGAAAGGGCACACTGCTTATTTTATATAATGTGTACACAATGTCCTTTTCATTGAGAAGGATGAAGAGCCACGATGGAGAGGATACATGTCTGCTCTCAAAGTGATTCACAACAGTAAGAGGAAGGTGTTCATATAAACAAATTTACCCTAGCAGGAAATGCAGTCCAAGGGCGGGAGGTGGGAGCTGTGTACGTGGGAGAACGTGAAGAGCACAGGGTGTGAACTGCCACCTCATCTCAGGTTCATTTTGGAGTCACCACAGTAGCATTCTAGATCCATCCTCCCTCAGCCTCCCATGCATAAGGGCAGGTTCAGTACCTTACTCAAAGTGAAAGAATCAGTGGATATTTCAGAGCTGGGCACATGGACCCTTGGAGGACATCTAGTCTACAGTAGGAGGTAGAAGGTCTGGGATCAGAGATGTCTTATGATTGTGAATCTGTCTTCTCCAAATCTTTTGCCTTCTCTTTGTCATTGAAGTCCAGTTCACTATCTTAGCTGCACCCTAGAATCACAGGGAGATTATAAAACTCCCAGGCTGAACACCTGACCAATTATATCAGACTGTTTGCAGGTGAGACTAAGCTGTCAGAGTTCTTAAAGCTCCCAGGCGATTCCAACATGCAGCCAGGGCTGAGAACCCCAAGCCTACCACTTCTCATTTGCTCTGCTCCCCTATGGTGCTCAGTCATAGGCACTCCATCTGCATCCTAAAGACTAACTGTGCCCTATTGCTGAGTCAGTGCTGACTAAGGCAGGCTCATCCAGAGGCTGGAGCCTGAAATGGGTCCCTTTGCCCTAATCCTTTACCTGGGGCCACCTAAGCCCACCTCATTGGCTTCCCCTCTCATGACTGCCTCCGTTCTTACTCTGTGCCAAGCCGGTTGGCCTTCCTCCTGTTCATCCAGCCCACCAAACCCCTTTCCAACTCAGACAGCTGTTCTCCCCTTTGGCTTGGGATATCTTCCCTTTGACAGTCGAATGGTAGTTCTTTTTTACTCGTAAGGTCTCAGCTAAAAACCACCTCTCTGGCCTTTTCTCCACTTTCTTCTCACCCTGAGATATTCCCAATTAGAATTGTCCAGTTTCTTTTTCCCCATAGCACTGGTTACTCTGTGAAATGATCTGTTTGTTTGTTAATGGTCCGTCTCATTTCATAAGAATGTGTGCTCCATAAGAGCAAGAGTTCTGTTCTCTGGGTTATGGGTAAGCTTGGGATAAGGTCAATGCCTCTCACGGGGCTTCAAAAATACTACAAACTGGCTGATTTTTTCTTCTGCTTGTAACCCAGGCTGTTAACCTCGTGTTTGTCTATGACTCTTTTCACTCTTTGCCCATTTCTGCATCTCCCATCCCCTTCCTCCCTCTATAGTGTCATGCACACTGTAGATGGACATTCCTTGGTTCAGTGGGATCTATGACATTTTTAGACACCAAGAAACAGACCCAGAAAGTTCTAAAATCTTCCACTCGCCGAAACAACATACCCCTTGACAAAATTTTCTTTTCTTTCTATTGTATTATCATCAAGTTTGAGGGAAAAAATTCTGGACCAAAATGTTTCCGTCATGAGCTGTTTGTATGCTCTGCTACATTTCCTACCTTGAGGGAATTTATTAACTTAAAATGGAAACTCTCCCCTTGTGAAAAGCATTTAAATGTATCTTCAAAACATATTGAAGCATACTGCAGCATGTAGGTCAGTCACAACCAGGTCCCATCCTTTTTTTGCATTGGCTTGGCCCTGGGGCCTTTCCCTCAGGCTCATGAATGAGGTATTTTCCAGAGCCTTAGGCTTGGCTTTCAACTTGAGCCATCTTGGTCACAAATTAGATAGGCATAAAAATAAAAGGAGCTGAAAAAATTTTTTCAAGCCTTAAATCTGGACAGGGCTACAAGGAACAAAGGCAGAGGCCCTCAGGTCTGAACCAGAGTGCAGTGGATGGTATAATTATACTCAAAATCAATAACATCCACTTACCTGGACAATGCCACTATGCAGAAGCAGCCCAAATTCCAAATGTTTCTTCCACATTGGTTTAGTTACTTGTATAACTCCCTCTCATATCTATTCTCTCTTGTGACCCTCAAAAAATTTGTGAGCAAGATGGTGCTGATATCATGATGGATTTTTTTTTTTTGCCTTGGGTTCAAGACAAGCCTCTGGGACTCAGAGTGCCAAGGTGACCTGCCTAAGGTCACCTGGGTGATGGGTATGTGAGCTGAGGCTCAGATCCACACCCTGGGCAGTCTGGTGCCAAGATTAGCAGGTGTATCTGAGTGTGCCTCGGGTCCATGGGTGCCTGGGTTCTGGAGAATGAAAGTGGTAAGAAGGAAGGGAGATAGCGATAACTACGAGGTTCAGCCCTCTCTGACACTTGGTATACTCTTCTCCAAAACCATTGTGGGGTCTAATGGTCAGTGTTGCTTTTTAAAATAATTTAAAATAAAAATAATTTAATATAGATATATATTCCTAAATTATGACCAATTATTGTTAGGATTTTCTCTGGGTAAGGGACTACTCTTTACTAAGATTCATGCATAATACATTTTTTGGGAGTTGTTTTTGTTTTTGTTTTGAGATGGACTCTCACTCTGTCATCCAGGCTGGAGTGCAGTGGTATACTCATGGCCAGCCCAGCATCAACCCGCTGGGCTTCGGGGATCCTTTCACCTCAGCCTTCCAAGTAGCCGGAATGACAGGCATGTACTATCACACCTAGCTAATTTTTGATTTATTGTAGAGGTGGGGTCTCGCCAAGTTGCCCAGGCTGGTCTCAAACCCTCAGGCTCAGGCAATTCACTCGACTTGGCCTTTCAAAGTGCTGGGATTACAGGCTGAGCCACTAAGCCCAGCCACATTTTTTTAAATTACAAAGAAAGAAAAAATAGAAGCCTTGGATACCACTCTTGGCTCTGTCTCCACCAGCTGATAACTTCTCAGAGCTTCAGTTTCCTCATCAGCAGGTTGTGTATGGTATTAATGCTTTCTACTCAGGCTTGTAAAAAGGACTAAATGAAATAACGAGCATGCAGGTGTTGGACATAGCACCTTGATATTAAATGGAGACTTGGTAGGAAGCTTCTGGTGTCTGGGAGGGATTTTATGTTGGGAGCTAACTGATGTGACACTCTGCTTCTTTTCTTACTCTGTCCAGGGTAAAATGGAGCCCTCTCTAATTGGAGGATTGACTATTTTATTTGGGCATGATCAGCCCAGCTCAGCTCTTTCTTTCTCCTTAGAGAGTGATTTGTTTGCAGAGAGAATGAGGGTCTTCGAAGGTTCTATCTCTGCTTGTGTCAGGAAGGCTCTCTCAGGCCACTGTTGCCTGGGACCAGGGGACAAGCGGGTCTCATTCTGCATTTCATTTAACAGGTCTGTTTGGCCCTTACTCTAAGCCTTATCCATAAATGTATACTTTTATGTAAAGAAAAAAAAGGGGTAGCTACTTTGACCTCCATCTGCTTTGTGACTCATTTGATGTCTGTTTTTTTTTTTTTTTTGAGAACTTGGTTAGAAAGGGGAGTGAAATTTGTTGTCCTCCCACCTCCCACCCAAGACCCTAACTCCCACTTAACTAAACTAGCACTTGTTCCTCAATGTCTAAATTTGAAAAACATTTTCCATCTCCTTCCCAGTGATTGTGTGTGTGTGGGGGGGGGCAGAATTGATGACACAATCTCATCAGTCACTTCCTCTGGCGTTTCATAACCCTCATTGACACATTCTCCTTCTGGAGCTAACCTACATTCCACTCACCACCATTTATTAAGCCCATTCCCTCCAGGCTCATGGCACCCGACCTTATTCAAGGAAAGATAAATACCTTGCTCACAATCACGCTCTCCTTCTGTACAAAGTCACCCTTCTGCCTGTTATTGTTTGTTATTTAGATAGATCTTCAGTAATTTGGCTTTTGTCGCGTTATTTTTTCTAAGCGTGATTGAGTCTCAAATTCATAGACTGCCAGAATTCAAAAAGTATACTAGGCACTACTCTCCAGATGGTCTTGGTCTCCCGCTAGGCACTAAACACTTTAAGATGCTGTAGGTCAGCTTTATCTATTCCTTCGCAAGGCATGGCCAGGAGCACATACAAACTGTTCAACCTTTTAGTGATACATACAAATTAGATGCTTCAATGCCCCCTTTTGCTGATAAACCAAGCCCTCTCAGACTGAACCACAATACCAACAATATCACAAAATATTCCAGGCCTGGAAGCTTCTGGAGAATAAGAATCCGCATATATGTTCTAGGGATATTCCAGGGATTTTTGATCATAATCTGTGGTCTGCTCTGAGACCTTGGACCTATATTCAATTTAAGATAATTTCTGTACTTGATTCCATCTGTTCCTCCTTTGAGAATTCTTTGCTTTGTGACTGGACTATCTTTCCTCTCTGATTATAGCTTGATGGATCAGTTAGGATAGGCTGGGTTGTGCTATAGTAACAAACTCACGATCTCAGTGCATTAATATGGCCAACAAAGAGAACTCTTCTCACTGTAGTCATTCGGTGACCAGGATGATGGAGTAGCTGCCATCTCAAATACTTTTGAGAGGCCAAGTTCCATGTCAGAGGGAAAAAATGAGTGAGATGAATCATACACGAGTTTTTAAACCTAATCATTGGAAGTGAAACAGATCACTTCTGCTCACATTTTATGGACAATACAAGTCACATGGACATATCTAATGTTATCATGGGTGGAAATAACCATCCCACAATGTATCTGCAAGCAAAACACCCAAATTATTTGGTGAGTTTTATCTCACCATTAGTGAGTTTTATCTCACTAGCTCTCTTTCTCTTTCCAGATGGGAAAAATAATTCTATAAACAATTCATGAAAATGAAGAAACTATCTAAGCGTGTATTCTAATTTACTCAATTTAAAGAGGAGCAAACTTCGACCCAAAAAGGGAAAACGGGTTTTCCAAGATCACACAGTGAGTGAATGACACATTATTACAGAAACTAAGTCTCCTGACACTTTTTTTTCCTTGTTGTACCACAATGTCATACAGACATATCGCTTTGCTGATTTATCCATGTATCCATCTGGGTTTCTGAATCAATAAGGTTGTTAGTAATTTTAGCATGAATGGCTGGAGGGTGGTGATACTATCGTTGACTATTAGCAAGGGAACTATTTAATTTAATAACCCCCTGGGCTTGTAAAATAAAAGAGAATGATTTTATTTACAGGAACAGGCATCTATGTCAAGCAACAATGTTGCCCTGCATCCACTGTTGAGATGCCTAGCCTCAAAGCTCGACCCAAGTAACATGACTGCTTGCTAACAGTCCTACAGAGTGGTAGTCACTTAAATTGGAAATGCCGTTGGACAATTAAATTGAACAATGACAGCAATAGCTTTGAAAGTCTTCTCAATGCCATTTGTTGTGCTACTTGTTATATGTTCAGTAACTCATTTAATTATCAATCTCATTTGGCAGGTAGGGATTGGCAGTCACACTTTGTGGTTGAAAATATTGAAGGTTGAATTACCAGCTGAGATAGTAAAATTAGTATAATAAATAGAGAGAATGACTTTTTTCATTATCATCATACATATTTTTGAGTAGAGAATCCAAGATTGGAATTATTATGGTCATTTATTATTTTGCTCACTCTTTCTCAGTGGTGGCATGTACACTTCATGAGTGCAAGGACCTTGTTTGTCTTGTCATTACCATACCTATAACTCCTAGCTCTGTTCCTGCCATATAGTTGGTATTTTATAAGTAAGAAGTTGTTATTACTGTAGGTCTGGTTTGCCTGGGTCTCAGGCAGGGATGCAAGTTTAACCTTTCTGATTTAGTCACTTAGTTTTGGAAATTGAGTTTGACTCTCTGCTACCCCTTTTCTTCCATAAACCTCACCAATGTCTGTGGACTATTTAACCTTTTGTCACAAAATATATTAATTTTAATATTTTTACTCTTCTCTCCTTTGTCGTAGCCCTTATTCTTGTCCTCTCTTTCCCTTTCTATCTCCTCTTATTCTTGTGTTTGGCTTTTCTCTGTTTTAATGATCAAGATATAGAAGTACTGAATCTAAAACACTCATCTATAGAGTGGCTCAGTGCTGGGTGGTCTCATTCTGAAATGAGAATGCACAACTCAAATGCAGACCAGAACCCAATCTTTGATGTGATGACATGCCATCTCGTTTGGTATCTCTGCTCATTAGTGCACTGAAATTTCTTTTAATTATTTCATTCATCCAATTTTAATTTTGTAATTTGACTGTGGAATGTAATAATTGGGTTTATCCTATCCAGGTCTTACTAAAAAAATGATGCATTCTATAATATACCTTTTAATCTGTTTTGTCCAGTGACTTGTCCACTTACCAGCAAAGCCATTAATTAGTGAATTTTCTGAGTACATATTGAGTGTCTGCTATGTGCCAAGCATTGTGCTTATTATGGTGATATAATGAGCAAGACATGATATCTTCCAGAAAAAGAGATGACAAGTAATGGAAGAGAAAGATAGAAAGACATATAAACAAAAAATCACTGTGCGTATGTAACAAAGATGGAGTTATAGTTATGCCTGGAGACAATGAAAACACAAAAGAAGATCCTTAATTCAGCTTTGTCAGCTGTGGTAGAGAAACTCTAAGATGGCTTCTAATTATCCTTATCTTCCATACTCATGCCCTGTGTAATCACCTTCCCTGAAAAACTGGTACCTTCTTTTAACCAATAGAAAACAGCAAAGATGACTGATGGATATGTAATATCCATCTTGTCAGGTGACTTTCTCTTTCTAGCTTTGAAGAAGTGAGTGACCGTGTAGTGAGCTGGTCTATGGAGAGGCCCATGTGGTAAAAGATGAGAGTGGCCTCAAACCAACAGCCAGCAAGAAAGTAAGGCCTTCAGCTCAACAGTCTGCAAGGGAAGCATTATGCCAGCAACCACATGAGTCTAGAAGCTGATCCTTCCCTGTTAGCCTTTGGTTGAGAACTCAGCTAAGACCAATATATTGTTTGCATCTTTGCAGAAAACCCAGATAAGCCATGCCTGGACTCCTGACCCATAGGAACTGTGAGACAATAAATATATATTGGTTCAAGCTGCTAAGTTTGTGGTAACAGCTCTACCTAGCAGTAGATAACTAATACAATGCTCAAGGAAATCTTCCTGTAGGGAGTGTTAGCTGGAATATGACTTAAAGAATGGGTAGTGGTTAGCTGAACACTTTAGGGAGGGATGGAGGTGGATCAGGGAAGGGCTTTTAAATCAGGGGGTTTGGAGTGAGTGAGGTTTTGGATGAGTAAAGGCTTGGATTTTCAGGGAGTTTATTAAGTGGAACCATATGAAATTGCTTCTATTTGGCATGTTTTGATTTGCAAAAATGCCAATTTCATTAGGTTGGTTCTATTGTAAGTAGCCTGGTGCTGCCAGAGCTTACAATCTGAGATGAAGGAAACCCTGTTAAAACTCACTTTGACTCATCTAATGGAGTTTTTGACTTAAGAAGTAAAGATGATCTGTTTTCATGAATTTCTCTTCATTTCCTTGAATTAGTTTGAATGTTAGAATTTCTCCAGGCATGTTTGAGCTTCACACACTTCCATTTCACATGGTCACACTGAAGAAGAGCTGCAAGGATGATAGAGTGCTCTCACATCCCCGAGCCTATTTCAGGCTGGAAATACACGTTCCATATTTGGCAGATGAAAACACCATAGCTTAGAGAAGTTACTATTCAGGGACTGAGCTGAGAATTACCTAATTCTTATCACCTTATCTAGACACTTACCTACATCCACACCCTGCTTTCCCCCTCTGAGCCTGAGTCATTTTCCTCCTGACAAGGCCAGTCCCTTGCCTGTGTGTGTGACCCTGACTCTTTCTGCACATCCTTACCCCCTGTCCTTCCTCCCAGGTATCGTGGGCCTTTTTCTCCATCCTATATCCTTTTATCCTGTAAAGATGGCCAAGCGTTTCAAATTCTAAAATGACATTCTCTCTTGCCCCCACGTTTCCTGGGCTTTGCCTTTAGTTTTTCTCTCTCCTTCTTGTCCTTTTTACTGGAGGTTCTTGAATGAGTGATGAATTCTCCCTGGTTCTGTCTTATCACCTCTGCCTTCTCCTCAATGCACTGTGGTCTGATGGTCTGACTTTCCATTCTCCCTGACCCTTGCACTTCACTGATACTACATTGGCCAGATCAGGTCTCTCTGCCACGGGTGACAAGGTTCATGGTGTCCACTTTGCTCTGTGACTTCCTTTGCCCTTAGCTTCCATGATCAGCACCCTCTCTTGTTCTTCTCCTTTCCTCTGATTGGCCTGCCTTTCCTTTATCTGTCTCTCCTTCTTCTTTCCCCATTCTGTCCCTTAATTAAATGTCCTTCCTTCCCACTATGTACGCTAATGGGTGATCTCATCTTCTTTCCTGGATGTAGCCTCCATTGTAAGCAGGTGGCCATCAGATCTGTATCTCTAGCACTGACCTCTGTCGACTCTCCACTTTAGCCTCATCGTTTGACACATCCCGTACATGTGAGGCTCTGTTGTCCAAAATTACCTTCCCACAAACACCAGGGTGCTGGGACTTACTTGTCTTTGATTCCTGCCCTCATGCAAGTTGCCTTTCCTGAACCCTTCCTTACCTTGCTTGCTCCTACTCATCCTTTAGTCCCAGCTCAGATGTGACTTCTCCTAGAAATCTTCATGAGCCTGTGACAAGGGCCAGATAAGCTCCCTTCTTCTTACCCATATTTCTTCTCTGGTGACATTGCCTATTTGTGGTTTCCCCTTGTTGCTTCCTATTTGTCTATATGCTTCTGGAAAATACAGGGTTTCTTCTCTTTCTTCTCTTTAGCCGTTTTATACACAGATGCTATCAGTGTGCCTGCTGGCCATCCATCTGTCTGCCCATCCATCTGTCCATCCCTCCCTCTCTCCCTCCATCCATCCATCTATCCATCCATCCATCCATCCATCCATCCATCCATTCATCCATCTATCCATCCATTGTTCAAAAAGTGACAATATGGCATTACGTTTTGCTATGCATGGTGAAAAAGGGATCCTGCTTTCACAGATCTCACTGTGTGTTAGGAGTAAAACATGAAAGTTAGAACATTCTGGGAGTCATGCCTTGTAGGGGATGTCATGGGACTTTAGAGAAATGTTATTAATTCAGATAGATAGTCAGGGAAGTTTTCCCAAAACTAGTGTCTGCTGGAGGGAGAGGGGTTAGCTCAGGGAAGCATGTAGGATAGAGGCTACGGGAGTAGGGATGTTCCGTGTAAAAGGAACAACTATACAAAGGCACAGAGGCGGAATGAAGTGTGACTTGCTGGACAAAATGAAAGTGGCTCTGAGGCGTGATCTGACATTTGAAGTAAGATCTGTGGAGAGAGGAGGCAGGAGAGAATTTTACAGCTCTAATAGCAGCATGAGGAACAGATGGAGAGGGTCAGAATGCACCTAGAGAGCCCTCTAGAATGCTTTTTCATCAACTCAAGTGAGAGACAATGGTGCAAAGCAGTTTCTAATTAAAAATTTACTGACTTAAACAGTATTTGTCAAAGGCGTGATAGATGACAAGAGACAAAGTCAGATCTTGAAATTTAGGCTTCTGTGTACACCACAAGGTCAGAATGCTTTATGGACATTTGCAACTGCAAATCATAGACATCTCACTTTGACTTTAGTCAGCAGTTGGGTTTCTTCTTAAGAGAGAGTGGAACAAAGGTTTCATTCATAATTTTGCTATTAGGGCTTCCTGTATTTGAAATTTACCTTTGAGATTTTTTTATGACAGATAAAATTGTATGCATTTATCATGTACAATATGAGGTCTTAAAGTATATATACACATTGTGGAAAAGCTAAATCTGGCTAATTAGCATATGCATTAGCGCACATAGTCATCACTTTTGTGGTGAGGACACTTAACCTTCACCCTAATGGAAGAAGAAAGCAGAATGGAGGTTACCAGGGGCTGGGGTGGTGGAGGTGGTTGGGGGAGTGGGGGAGGACATGTTGGTTCAAGGCTGCAAAATTACAACAGAAAGGGAGGAATACACTCAAGAGCTCTATTGTATAGCACGGTGACTTCGGGGAATGACAATATATTGTATTCTTTAAAAATGCCTTTGCATTAGTTTTGGGTGACCACATTGACTGCAGGTTTCTGCCAGTTTTAAGTGACAGAAAGAGACCAGATGTCCCTGCTTTGCTTTTCTCAGTTTGCCTTGATCAGAAGTAATCAAGGTGATGGGGCCGCTGCTGGGATCTGTGGGGAAATCAAGCTTCCGCCGGCCTTCGTGCTGTCTAAGCCGAGAAGCGCGAGCTTGACTGAAGGCAGCCTGCATCCCAGCTGGCCCAGATGCGGCCTTCCTAAGGCGGGTAATAAAGGCAGACTCAGCAGGACCATTTAGAAGTAAATTTGTCTGCTTCTGGAAGCACAGAAAAGAACCAAGAGAAATAATATTTATGTGAGACGTTATTTCCCCTGTATTTTCTTTCAAAAGTTCTGATGATTTCTTTTTGTGTAGCTGCCTGAAGATGCATTTCCAGCCCGCCTTCCCAGCAGCTTTGTGGGTTGGTAACCTGACGCAGGGAGTGGGAAGGAGGGGTCTGGACAGAAAATGGCTTTTCTCTCTTTCTAGGAAGTATATCAATTCATCCTTTCTCTCCTCTGCTCTCCTCTCCGGCACCACCTCTTTCATCTTCACCTAACCATGTATATTGTGCCTCGCTCAGGGTTGTTGCATTTGTTCCTTCTGCTTGGAGTGCTTTTTCCTAAATTTTTGTATTCAGGGCTGCTTTTCACCCAGATCACAACTGGTATTGTCTTCCCAAGGACACCATCCCTGCTCATCCTGGCTACAGTCTCACTTCTCCTTTTCCAACCAGTCGCTTGGCCCCTGTCATTGCCTGACTACAATTCACAGGACTTGTCACCACCTGTGAGTATCTTGTTTCTTTGATTGCTTCCTCATTTCTTTCCTCTCTTCCCTACTAGAATGTAAACTCACATGGGGCTAGGACGGTAGCAGTCCCGTGGATGGCTCTAAGCCCGGAAGCTAGTTTATTCATAGTCACCCCTAAATGGAAACGATGTCCGTCAACTGATGAATGGACAAGCAAAGTGAGGAATATTGATGCAATGAAATACAATTCAGCATAAAAAGAAATAAAGTAATGTTGCACACTACAAGGAACCTCAAAGACATTATGCTAAGTGCAATAGACTGGACACAAAATACTTCTTTTTCTATGACTACCTTTAAATGAAATATCCAGAATAGGCAAATCCATAGGGACAAAAAGTAGATTAGCGGTTGCCAGGGGCTGGTGGGAGGCAGAGCAAGGGAGTAGAAAGTAATTGTCAATGTATATACAATTTTATATGGGGGTGATGAAAATGTTCTGGAATTAGATAGTGCCTTGTGATGGCACAATGTTGTACCACCACGATATCCACTATTCTCTCCGCTCCACTTCCCCTTAACATCTATGTTCTGTCCAAATTTGGTTATTCTCTGATCCACGAATATTCTTTTGCTGTTTCACCTCAGGGACTCTTCTCAAGGTGACCATCTCTCTAGAATTTCCTTCTTTCCTGTCAGCTAGAGAAAATCTTTAGCTCAAATATCACCTTTCTGGTGAGTTTTCCTCATCCATTCATATCTTTTTTTTTTTTTTTTAACTAAACACCATGGGATGGTACTCTTTAAAGTGGTTAAAATGGTTAATTTTGTTATGGGACAACCACTTTGTGAGTGGACTCAGCATTATTCCTAAGCACAGAGTTGCCATGCTTTTCCAAAAGCCCCATGGCAGGCAAGTGGAAGAGTCAGAGATGCAATCCCCGTCTATTTGGTCACAATGTCTTTTGAATCCATCTCCATTTGTCCACTCTCTCTGTGTTCCCTCTGATTCAAATTGCTATTCCTCTTTCTTAGACTGTCTTGATAGTCTTCTTTCTAGTCTGCGGTCTCCCTGCCTTTACTTACCTTTCATGCTCCACCATGGTGGTCTTCATTAAGATAGCCTGTTCCTTGCCACATTACTTTCATCCTAAACTTCCTTCATGGTTCCCCAATATTTAACTCCAACAGCTAACTGTCCCCCTCCTTCTAGCAACAATGTCTCCTTGTCTTTCAAACCACAATACTCACCATTCTCTCCACTCCACTTCCCCCTAAAATCTGAGTTCTATCCACACTTGGCTGTTCTCTGCTCCACAAATATTCTTCTACTGTTTCACCTCTGAGATTATTCTCAGGGTGACCATCCTTTCTGGTGGGTTTTCCTCATCCATTCCGGTCACTTTTTTTTTTCATTTCCTGTACTTTCACCTCTTCCCAGGTGTATCTCAGACAAAATCCTCTCATCGTCATGTAGAGATAGGAGTTACAGATGTTGAGGGAATCTGGCAAGTAACCCAATCTAGACAACCTGGGTACTGAACCAACTGAGATACTTTAAGGAGTAAGGCAGTGGAGGCCAAAATAATATTTATTATTTACAACGTTGATATTGGAGGACATTGCTTATTTCTATATCTATAGGCAGGGGTCCTTCTAATACTGAACCTCAGAATTAGCCAAGTATACCTAGACTCTAGGGATGCTTTTCACTCATCTCAGAGGCCAGAGCTGGAGTAGGAAGACAGAATTAATGCCTCCTGAGTGTATCCTCTCAGAGGAACACTTTAGACCCAAGTACTACTCAGAACTCCACAGTCAGTTATTCCATGTGAACTGAACTGGAGTGAGGGAGAGAACACATGGAAGCAGGGGTGATGGACTGACTGAGATACCCCCGTCCACGAATGACTCTGGCATGTGTGTGTAAGAGGCATCGAGCACTTAAGTGGACATTTGCTTGTGTCTGTCTGTGGTGGTAGAGTGGTGGTGGAGTGGAGAACATCAACCTGAAAATGACACACACTGCTTTCAGCTTTTACTGAAAGTGCTGCAGGGAACACGCTCGTATTGGCCTCTGTGTGTATGTGAAAACATATTTCTTTTTTTTTTTTTTTTGAGTTGGAGTCTCCCTCTGTCGCCCAGACTGGAGTGCAGTGGCCGCTCCCGGCCACCGCAGCCTCGACCTGCTGGACTCAAGCGATCCTTCGGCCTCAGCCTTCCGAGTAGCTGGAACTACAGGCACACACTACCACGCCCGGCTAATTTTTTGATTTATTGTAGAGATGAGGCCTTGCTTGCCCAGGTGGGTCTCGAACCCACAGGCCCAGGCAATCCACTCACCTCAGCCTCCCAAAGGCGCGGGATTACAGGCTGAGCCACCGAGCCCGGCTCTAACTTCCAATATTGACAGAGGAGATAATTGAAGGTATTTTTTGTGTCTTTTTTTCTTATGTCCCTCAAAATTGGTATAATACTACCAAATTATAATCACATAGACCATAAAGCAACTATCAAATAATAGAGATTATTTGAAAGTTCCAATTTTATTTTAACCTTAATCTTATAATTTAAGAAATAGGGGTTTGAATGTGCTCTTTATGTGCCATAACAATAAATACTCTCACTCTAAATTTTCACCACATCAGGATACTCCATCACATATATATCTCTGTAATTACCATTTTTGGATACATACACAAAAGTTTCTACTAATGTCCCTCAAAATTTCTCTCTCCAACCTAAGAACTTTCCCTTGTCTCTTCACTGTATTCTTTGCAATCATTCCCTTTTTTGAATTACCTGTTTAACCACTTCCTAGTGAAGGTTTAGAATTTAGCTTTTAAAGTCCTCTTTTTCAAACTTTCTTATATCTCCCTCTGTGCCTTTATTTTATTTTAGTTTTTATAAAGATGTGGGGTACAATTCAAGGTTAGGTATACAAATGTTGATTGTGCAGGTACTCTTATTGTTGCGGTGTGTCCCTCCCTCCCCTAGCAGTTTCCCTCAACTGCCAATCCCACACCACCGCCCCCCCCCCCCCCAGTTTCCCACTACTGCCAATCTCTTTCTTATAGTATTATAATTGTTCAAGGTCTGCTTATGAGTGAGAACATATGGTATTCTGATCTTTGTTTCTGTGATAGATCACTGAGTATGATCGACTCCAGATCCATCCAAGTTGTTGTGAAGTCCATATGTTTGTCCTTCTTTATGGCTGCATGATATTCCATTGTATATATGTACCACATTTTCTTTATCCAGTCCAGCTTTGATGGGCAGCATGGTTGGTTCCATGTTTTTGCTATTGTGCATAGAGCTGCAACAAACATGCATGTGCAGGTATCTTTATGGTAGAATGATTTGAGTTCCTCTGGGTATATGCCCAATAGAGGAATTGCTGGATCATATGGAAGGTCAATTTCTAGTTCTTTGCGAAATTGCCACACTGTCTTCCAAAGAGGTTGCACTAGTTTGCATTCCCACCAGCATTGTAGAAGCGTTCCTTTTTCTTTGCATCCTCGCCAGCATCTGTTGTTGTTTGATTTATTAATGATGGCCATTCTTACTAGGGTTAGGTGGCATCTCAGTGTGGTTTTGATTTGCATTTCTCTGATGATGAGTGAGGCAGAGCACTTTTTCATGTGTCTGTTGGCTGCCCATATATCTTCTTTTGAACAGTGTGTATTCATGTGTTTTGCCCACTTTTTAAAGGGGCTGTTTGTGCCTTTATTTTAATTTCAGCAAAAGTTAGATAATGAATCATAACATGTGAAGCTGTTGTTGGGATAATAGCTTAATGACTTATGTTAAATAACCAGTTCTAAAGTTTTCGTCAGTTGATACATTTTATAAAGAAACACTAAAACTTATTAATATTATAAGTAATTTGTTGTTTAACTCTACTTTGGGTGGTTAATGACATATAGAGCATCAATAAATAAAAATGGCAATATTCTGTTTATTTCTTATTTTGCTGTTATATACGTTTCAGTTTGTCATTCTCATTGCTGTCTTTTTACGGTACAGTAACTCTAATTTCCAAGATACTTGGTATATTGAACTGTACCACAAGTGTAAGTAAACAGTAAATGTAAGTAAACAGTAAATGTTTGTGAGGGAAAAATAAAGACCATCTACTAATATGTCACCCTCATCATTAAATGGATTCTAAAGTACCTTGCCCATATTATATTGTCTAAAAATATTGATTAAAAAAATCTGTACTAACTTGACTTCATGTTGTTGTTGCTATCATTCGTAGAACTACTTCTCTTCACATCTTGACTAGGTGACACTTGTGCTAAAATTAAGCTACCCTCTCTCTGATTGTACTTTCAGAGATCTGTGTTCTATTGCTTGCCAAACAGCTATCCTGAATTACTTCAGATTTTGCTCTAGTGAAATATCTCTTTTACCAGAAATTAAATACTGATGAAGGATGACAAATCACTGTTAAAGCTGGGCAATAATTGCTTACATTGGAGTTTTTTTTACTGTTACTAAGTAATACTAGAGTATTTTGTTATTGCCAGAATATGGGGCAGATGGCCAGCAATTACATCAGAATATGATGTTATTGTTTGATCTTTATCATTGAAAAAGTATTGTTTTTAAAATTAATTTTCAGCTTTATTTCATGTCTTTCATCTAGTGCCATAACATCCCAGATAGAATTGGGAAGAATTCACTGAACAAATAATATAATATCTTATATTTATTACAGTGTAGTTTGAAGAAAATGGGACATTTTTTCAAGCAGCTTTTTATGGGCTTATATGATTAAGTAGAACTGGAAAAAACTTGTTTTGACCAATAAATTTGGCATTTGAGATGAGTGGGTTAATAGTAGGTATTAAGTGATCACATTAAGTGATATAAAATTTCAGTGCACTATACATCCTATGCTTTGTATCGATTTGTAAGAACGCCAATAATATACCAATTTGGTATAAGAAGAAAGAATACTTTAGAAGATTACAATAATAGCCTCTAAGAAAAGGAAATCAGTTCAAGGACATAGGCTGACACTGTGATATGAGACAAAAAGATAATAGCAAGAGTATATAAATAACTAGACAATATGTCAGGGACCTAAGCATCGATAAGATAAACAAGGATACTCAGTACATCTAGAGCCAGACTTTTTCCAGTGTTTAATCCCGTTTGTATATTAAATACTTTGTCAGCTAAAATATATTTCATGACACTGTGTAAAATAATGCATAACTATGTAATGCAAGCTATTAGGGACTATGCCTTAGGCGAATGAAACTAGAAGCAAGGTGCTCCTAGTATTTTTGGTAAAAGTTTTTTGAATAGTGCTTATGTCCACAACACGCACTACTAAAATTGCAATGACAACAGAAGACCAGTATTGCCTTTCCCTGTGCAAAATTGATGCATACATTTGAGAAGTACTCTGTGTTTTTAAGCTAATTTTCTTATTTGATTCACTTACCAGCAGGCTGTTTTTCTGCTGCAAAGCAAATTGGTGGAGTCCATTTACACCGCCTCCTTTCTCTGTCAGTATTGGCAGAATCACCACCATGATCACAGCAGCACAATCCAGAACTTGTCATTCAATTTTGAAAATAATGTCCTTGGCATTAGCCAATTAGGGCAATGATATATGAATATCTGCTTTGCTCATTATTTGTGCCTATGAGTACATTTTTATAGGCACTGATACCATAGCTGCAGTTTTATGACACTTGGGCTCAGCAAATAAGGAACTCTGTTGAAGATAATAGACCATGATGGAGCTTCATGCTTGGTCTCTGGTTCTCTTCCCATCCCTGCCTCCCCACCAGTTCACTTTGGTCTTCTGACTGATAGTACAGATAAATCTGTTAAGTATGGAATGTTGAGTTGGTCAAAAATGAAAATAATAGTCCAAAGCAAAGACACCTTCTATGAAACATACCTGAATGCAATTAGGCAAATGTATCATGTCTGCTAGTATCCCCAAAGTTGCTAGCTCTATCTTTATTAGACCACACTAGACTGAAAATCTTCTATTTTGGCATTTTGATGTTTTATTTTCCTCTGTGAATACAAACTTATGTTTAAGGAAGGTAGGTAGGTCATTTGGTTCTATTAGGAAACGTCAATTAATTAGTTTCACTTTGTTTGTAATGGCAGTATTATACAAGATTGGTACAGAGCCCTCATCTTTTTATCAAGACAATAAGGCTAGTCAGCAGAATATAGGCATGTTTTAATTCATGTAGATACCAGAGAACTGCCACCAAAAGGCATAGTAATTGAATATCAGTTCCTGTAGTGACCTAACTATGTCCTCATCCCATGACATAAAGAAATAAGATAGCCATTTATTTTTGATAAAGAGGGACTGAAAAAACAGTGTGAAGCAAGTGTTTTCCAAGAGGTCACCAGCCGCCACCCTTAGTGTTGCCAGGTAAGGTGCTGTGTGACACTCTGTGGGTTCTTTTGGCCCACCACTGAAAGGAATTTCAGAGCAGCCAGTGTAGTTTTGAAACAACTTATGAGAGAGGGAGGGTGAAGAGGACAGAGAGAGAGAGAAGTGAGAAACTTGATAGACTTCTGCAGCATTATTATGTTAACTATGAACATCTCTACACTTTTGATGAGCTAAAGGGTGGGCTTTTCCTGGATGAGTATTTGCCCTCAACAGGGAACTTGATAGACTTTTACAGTGATTATTATGTTAAACATGACCTGAAAGGGTGGCTTACGCTGGTAAATCCACAGGTTGGTCAGGCCTGTTGTGCTGATAAGGAAAAAATGTCTGAACACTTCCCCTATTTTAAAACTGCCTGCAAGAAACTTATCTATGTGTAACTTACATTGAATAACCTGCCTTAATAGTGGGAAGACTTGAAAGAAGACTGTTGAGGTATTCAAAGTCACTGAAAGGCTTATGAAGTCATGAAGCTATAACATAACAATAAAAGAGAAAACACTATTTGGTAAACTTCAGGAAAACAAATTCTCATTTCTGATAGCTTATAGAAGCATCTTGCCTTGTTCTGCTTGTTTACTACAGGTCTTTAAAAGAATCAAGTCAAGTGAACTGGAAGATAGGTTGCTGGTATTGTCTTTTCTATGATCTGTAGGAAAAAATGTCTCTGCTCTCACACTACAGCAGTCAACACAGAAGATTTCTGTGACCTCTGGTCACCTAGAAGTGTGTGGGGCTTTTGCCCCACCAACAACTAAATCAGTCAATTCTGCAGCAAATTCTTCAATGGACACCAGTGAGTGTCCTATAATTCCGTTCAATTCTGGTGCTACCTAAAGATAGCATCCCACAGCTTGAGGGTTCAGTCCCACAAAACTGCCCTCCATTTCCGATGCCAGTTGCAAGTGCTAAGTTGTTTTACCTGTGCTTCTGATCAACTGGCTATAAACTGTGGTTTCCATGACCTCCTTGGGTTCAGTTAATTTGCTAGTGTTTCACAGAACTCAGAGAAACATGTTTATCAGATTATAAAGGATATCACAAAGGAACACAGGTGAAGAAATGCATAGGACAAAACATGGAAAGGGATACAGAGCTTTAATGCCCTCTCTGGACACACCATCTTTCAGGAACCTCCACATTAGCTATCTGGATGTTCCTTGAGCCCAGTCCTTCTTGGGTTTGTACAGAAGCAGCATTAACTAGTGTGATTGATTACATTATTGGCCATTAGTAATCAGCTTAGTGTTCAGCCTCTCTCCCCTCCTAAGAGGTTGAAGATTGGGGGTGAGGGCTGAATGTCCCAATTCCTGAAGCACTCTAGGGGTTGCCAGCCACCAGTCAACTCATTAGCATACAGAGAAACACTTATCACTTTGGAGATGCTGAGGATTTAGGAGTGGTGTGCCAGGAGAAGGGGTGAAAACCGAATATATATTTCACAATATCATGTAAATATTCTCTCTTTTTTTAGTACCTTTATTAGTGAATGAACCTGCTGGCTAATAAAAATATAAATGCTGTTCTCGGCAGGCTAGGTATGGTATGGTATGGCCAGAAACAAGGCGGTGGGTGTGGCGGTGATAGCGGTAAAAATATACATCAAGAAAGCAGTTATGAACTATAACTGGGAAAGACAGATAGATATTCTTAATTCAATTAAAATATTAATCTAGATATTCTTAAACTCTTAATGAACTCATCTAGCTGGGCCTTGAATAATGTGCTGTCTTATTTTTTTAACTTTTTCTTTAGATTACTAGTAGCCAGGAAATAACTATTTTGCAAACCAGTCAAGGCCAAAATGGTGCTAGCTTCATTATGGCAAGAAAGAGTGAAGTTATTTTTAATGAAGTCCCTAGGCTTTTGAAAGAAAAAGGGAGAGAGTTGGCTTTAATATTGATTTTAAGTTGAAAAGCGGAGTCCTTTTATACTTTTTTAAAAATTGAATCCATCAAGAATGGAATAGTACATGGTTGGGATCATCATCGAATTTCCAAATTATGGGATTTTTTTCCTAGAGTATATTAGGGATGTGAGTCTCATTTGTAAAGGGGAATTACAGAGGACTATCAGCCCGTTTTTGATTGTCATTAGTATAGGTTTGGTTATAAACTTGTAAAAAGTTAAACCTTCAGGAACTTTTCTCTTTGTTTCAAGGAGCTCAAATGTTTGTTTAGTAGAAAGTTGGAAAACATTTTAAGAACCCCTCCATATTTTGCATTCCTTTTTATTAGATCATGCCTCCTTGCTGGGTTGGTTTCTTCATTAATTTCATGCGTTCAATTTTCATTGAGGCAGTCAGGTACATAGACTTGCATTTTCACTGTCCATAAGTATACACATGCAGCTAGCAAACTTAAATACCTTAGGATTGTTTCTCTCTTTACATAAAAGACGATGCTACTTTATAATCATTTTTATAAAAAATGTATCTTTTTTCCAATTAAAAAAATTGCCTTCTATATTATGCCAGATTTCCTTTAAGTATTTCTTCAGTGAGTAAAATAGTGTTTTACTAAGTACGTGTAGCAGCTCTGGCAAGATAATATCTACCATCTCTTTACAACAAGGCTGAAACAAAGTTCTGGCTCCTTTCTGTTCACCTGGCTCAAGATAACATTGATGTCATAGATAAGAGAAAGGGACTCTTCATTGAATTTCTGTGTTCCAAGCACTATGCTAAGGACTTTATATATATTATCTTATTTAATTCTTAAAACATCACTATGAGATAGTAACTTTTAATTCATCTTTTGCTAATAAGGAAACTGCCTTCAAATGACCCTACTCCTCCTGAGGAAATCTTAAGAATTACAGACTTCTCCCTAGGGTCACTGGAACTGAGAAGGATGGAGCACTGATCTGAACTAAAGCAAAAACACCCTGGTTGGACTGTTTCTGCTTAGGACTGGACAGGATTAATATACATTGTTCTCTTTGCTACAAAATACTAAATAATATCATAGTTGAAGAAAATCTAGTAATTTCCAAAATGTTTTTAGGTTCCTTGGTTATTAATTTGCTTCAGATGTTAAAGATATTAAAGCTCAAGCCACTGGTTAGACTCTCTTTGTGGTGTGGTTTGTCTTTGTCTTCGGCCAGAAGGAGGAACCCCTAATCCTGTCTTCCTAGTACATGCCATTGATCACAAGGTGGGACAGTTATTAAAGAGGAATCAGAAACTGGTGTTGTACTACTAGAATAACAAAGGCAAAATGTTACATACTTTATTTGAAGTTTTAGTCATTATCTTAGTTCTATATTTTGAAATCGTAATTTACCAAATATTGTCACCTTAATCTAAAAGTGCAAATGGAGTTTTTAGAGTTGATTTACAGTTTACTTCTGACTGCCTGCTGCTTGTTTTATGTGAATCAGTGATAATCTGCCTTGACTCCCTTGGGAAGATGAGAAAAGAAATATTTATTAGAAAATTCTTTATCACTGTGTATCATTTGTATACTATTGAATTGTATAATATTATGAAATATCTTTATTGTATTTTCCACATTGTCTTTCCTCATAATCCTGTCTCTCTAACCTTCACCTTTATTATAATATATTTAGTCTCCTTTTGAGCTTAAATTTTAAGAAATTTTAATTTGTCCTATTGCACACTAAAATTGGAATTTTTAAAGTTCAAATTGAGAAAATTATTGACTACACATTTCAAGATTTGGTATGGTTTCTTTATATATCTTTATCAACTACAAAATTTTAAATTCATGATTTATCTGAGGTCCAAGTATGACTCTATACTTTACTTCATTAATGGTTCTTTACCCCATTTAATTCTGCTGTTCAGACTGGATTCTTGTAACCTACCTTGTTCACATTTACTAATAATCAAAAGTCTACATTGTTATAGATATTACTCACCTAGGTTTTAATTATTGTCATTTTTTTAAAAAATTCATTAGCACAGATCCTTCCTAAGTCCATCAATGGGCCTCATTGTCTTTTATAATGCATGGAATCTCTGAATTGTGTTTTTGTAAAACTTTTCATAGCACCGTAGTAGTGAATTTAGTAGTGAAAATGAATTGGAGCTCTTACTAAAGGAATTGAAATTTTCAACATACTAGGCATGAGAACTTGATTTTCCACCCTGAAGTTGTAAAGGTCTTTCTGTCTCACAAAAACCATGAGTTAAATCTGTTTTCTCAGTGAAGGACAGCATTTTGAAAGAAATGGATAATACGCATCCTTCTAGAGCTCATATGTGTTACAGCTGTCCCTTTGGACTTACTCCAGCAACAGCTCAGTGACTCTTGGAGGAAGAGAATTTTAGAGGCTCTCACTGGGGCTCAGAAAATTGTATTGAAGGACACTTGCTTCCCATGCATCTCCATCACAGTGAAATTTGTTTAAAATTATGATTCTCATCCCTCGAATTCAATTAGTCTCCGAATACTTTTGGTTTTCCCTTACCAAGGTGTCTTTATCCATGTCTTTCTTGCTATTCTTACTGCTCCCTTTTTTATTCAAAAGCCCATGTCACATTTGCCCTGAGATAATTTCAGTAATTTAGCTTTTCTACTTTTCTATGCTCTAGGATTATACTGACACCTCCCTTCGCCCTCCCACAAAAAGACCCTAGCCTGGAAAAAGTTCACAGTCTAGTAGGAAGTCAAACATGCATATAGATAATTTTAATAAGAATGTGTTAAGGTATAATCATAGAAATACATATAAAAGGTTGGGGTAACATTAAAAAAGGGAATATTTGACTCTAGAAATATTTAAGTAACTTTCAAGCATAGTAATAAGACCAAAGTCAAATATTCCCTTTCTTAATGTTACCCCAACCTTTTATATGTATTTCTATGATTGTACCTTAACACCCAGATTTACTCATGTTGTTTCTGTAACAAATGTAGAGGGAAGTTTTTGTTCTCCTGTTCTAAATCAGACTAAAGATTCATTTGGTAATTTAAAAATCAGAAAAACAGTATCACTAAGGGTACCTCACCCTAAACCAGGGGAAGTGAGGACCAGTTGGGGATTCAGTCTTCACCTGCACATAAACTACTTATGTACCTAATCCTGACTTGTACCCCACATCTTTACAATAAAATAAAATAAAAAATAAAATCAGAAAATCTTATTTTTCTTTTCTAGTTCGTGATTATAGGGAGTGAGAGAATCTTCTCTTTCCCTTCTGGATGTTTGGTATTTGAGTCTGAGAAATAAACTTGACAGTAGATGGATTAACAGGAGAAAAGGCGTATAAATGTATTACATGCACACACATGGGGTCCTACAAAGTATAGACTCAAAGAAGAGCCAGATGGTTGGAGCTTAAATAGCAGTTTGAGCTACAGAAAGATGGGGCTTAAAGCCTCCTGGAGGGTGGTGGTGACAAGCCATGGGAGGGTGAGGAGAGGAACTGCATTGCAAACACAGACTTGTCTTATTGTGCAGATCAAGTCTCAGGCGGCAGCCCCCAGAAGGGCGGATGAGAGATCTGTCTGAGCCTGCTGTCCTGGGCATGGGGACTCTAGTCTTCTCCCCTGTGATTGGGATTAATCTTTTCTGGTTAATGTAGATTCCTGGGAGAAGGATCACAATTACATTCTTTCTGGAGGAACTTCCCTTTTCAGATAGGGGAAACTTACCCGGAAGCCCTCCCTTCACTTTGGGAAAGAAGGAGGATGGAGAGACAGAGGTCCAGGGGAAGCTTCTGTTGTGGTGCCAAGTACTTGGCATGTCAGAGCACCATACTTTGGGGTGTTAGCCCCAACATGAGCAAATAAAGAGATATAACGGAGTTAGCTACAAACTAAATATTAATGTTTTCCTCCTGATCTGAGAATGAGAGTGGAACATGTCTTATCAACATGTGACTAAATATCCACATTTGTAAATGTGTCACTTAAAAATCAGAAACAAGCCGGGCTCGGTGGCTCAGCCTGTAATCCCGCGCTTTGGGAGGCTGAGGTGAGTGGATTGCCTGAGTCTGCAGGTTTGAGACCTGCCTGGGCAACTTGGCGAACCCTCATCTCTACAATAAGTTTAAAAAAAAATCAGCCAGGCATGGTAGCGCGTGCCTGTAATTCCGGCTACTCGGTAGGCTGAGGCAGAAGGATCGCCCGAGCCCAGAAGGTCAAGGCTGCAGTGGCCGGGAGCGGCCACTGCACTCCAGTCTGGGCGACAGAGTGAGACTCCAACTCAAAAAAAAAAAGAAAAAAAAAATCAGAAACAAATATTTGTAAAATCCCTGGTCATTCAACAAACATTTAAGCAGCTTCTATGTTTGTGGAATAAAGATATCTAGAAAATACAAGCTGCTTATTTTATTAAATTGTGACTCTTTGAATTGATTAGGCTGCCAGTTGAGTCAGTAATAGATATATCTCCAAAACTTACAGAGATATACTTCAAAGTAGCTTTCTTATTTATAATAATGTTCTGATGCAGATGTAATATTGATTTTTTTTAAACATGACTGTTTTAAACATAATACACTTCTGAAATTGAAGCCTGAATTAAGTATATATATAATATACTTTTGTATGTTTTAAAGTAATTAAGTCAGAAAAAGACTTTGCTGTCTTAGGCTATGCTTATAGAGATTCAAAATCCACAATCAAGTAATAGTTTTCTGCACTCTGCCTTGGTAATACCGACTCAGTAATTTTGTGCTACATTTTCACTGCCACATTTTGAGGCTAATATCAGCAAAAGGGCACATCCAATGATGGCAAAAATGATGATGGTAAACTATCTGGCTTTAATTATGGATGAAGGACTTGGGGGTAAAAAGACCTAGGGGAAATCCTAATAGCTTTAAAGTATGTGATGAAATGGAGAAAGCAGAACTGAGGGAATGAAGAAGACAGTTTAGAAGTAACAATGCTTAGGGATAACTTTAGAAGTGTTCCACAAATGTTCTATACCAGGTAATGAGCTCTCAACAATGAAAGTACCCAATTAAATGACTTTTGAGATACTTTCCTATTTCAAGATTTTGACTTTACTGGTATAAAATTGATATTCTCGCCCACTTAGGTGGATACTGTAGGATTGTGGTTGCAGAGGCAGAGTTGGGGATAACTTCTCAGCCAGTGTGCATTTAGAAAATTCTTCGGTTGATATCAAATAATTTTGATGTCTTAACAGGGATCAGCAAAATTTTTTTTGCAAAATGCCAGATAGTAATATTTTAGGCTCCATTATGGTCTCTATAGCATATACTCAACTCTGCTACTGCAGTGTGAAAGTATCGTCAACAGTCTATAAACACAGTTTGTTAGCTGTGTTCCAATAAAACTTTATTTACAAAAGCAAGTGATGAGCTGGATTTGGCCTGTAGGCCATATTTTGACTACCCTTGCCTTAAGTGATGAAATCTAGAAGTGGACTTGTAACAAAAATGAACAAAGGCTTTTAATTTAGGGATTAAAAACAAGTCAAGATGTCACTGTCTTTTTGGACTGAAAAAGTACACATCAAATGCTTGCCTAATGAATTAAGACATCTTCCAGTATAAAAGTCAAGTAACAGTTGTAGACTGTTTTCTGCTCTTTATTTCTGCTCCTTATTTTATCCCGTGAAGGCATCTTTACTTTACTTCTAAGTAGTACCATCTATCCCAGTTGAAAAACCAATCCTTAGCAAGAAATAAATGCATGTTCAGGCTTTCTAAGAACTAAAATATTTTCCGTATTTCCTGCCTAAACAGTAATTGTTCACTGTAATGTTAACACCAGAATAAAGAATGAAACAAAAATCTGATCAGCAAGATCTTTGTCACATATTTTGTGCTTTTAAGATCATACAGCACAGCTTTTCATACCATCATTTGTGCTGTTAGCCTTTAGTTTATAGATTATTGTAAAATGGTGATCGAGTGTTGATGCTGATGAGTATCAAGAGATGCTACTGTAATCAGGCAGGATGACCTCAACTGAAAAGTGACGATTAACATCTAGAAAACAAGAGAATGGGGAGCATTCAACAACCTGGGTTTCTTGGGTTTAGGGCACGAAATACACCCCTCTACTCCCCCTCACCACCAAATTTCTCAGTAATCCTGAAGAGCTTTGCTATATTGTGTTTTAGTATAGCACAGTAATTGGTGTTTATAATGGAGACTGTAACTCATCAAAAAAAGAATAAACTGTGAATTATACAGAGGGTGCAAAATATGTATACACGTTTTAAGAAAGGAAACAACTATTAAAACTTTAATACTCAATATATACTGATAACAAAAGATGACTACAAGTCACATTTGACTTCTGCAATTAAAAGAGATGCTCAAAGTGGTTACCAGCAATGTCCAGACACTTCTAACTATGGCGAACTAAAATAATACATAGATAACATCTCTTAAAATGTGCATACTTTTTTTGGCACCCCCCTCTTCTAAGAAAATAGGACTGCCCAAATTGAAATAACTCATCATTTAGATATATGGAAAATTAGGGCTGGACACAGTGATTTTCACATCTATAATCATAGCACTTTGAGAGACCACGGTGGGGGAATTGCTTGAGTCCAGGAGTTCAAGACCAGTCTGGACAACATAGCAAGACCTCCATCTCTACAAAATAATAATTAAAAATTAGCCGGGCATGGTGGTGCATGCCTGTCCCATCTACTTGGGAGGCTGAGGTGGAAAGGTCCTTTGAGCCTAGGAGATTGAGACTGCAGTGAGCTGTGATCAAGCCACTGCACTCCAGCCTGGGTGACAGGTGATCCTGTCTCAAAAAAGAGAAAGAGGGAGGGAGGGAGAAAGAAAGAGAGAGAGAGAAAGAAAGGAAGGAAATTAGGATAAGCAAGACCAATTTATATCCTAAGAGTTCTGGATAGTGGTGATTTATCAGTAAGTATATGAATATTTAGTCCTGGTATTCTGAACTCAAAACCCCAACAGAGTGGTTTCTTGACCCTTAAAGTGTTTTATTTTTAATAACTACATTTTTAATTCTGTGACCTCAAACTTCCAAGTTGCAAAGATTAGCATTTCAGAAATCAGTTTTATAGTGAGCTATCCCCTTCTATTGCTTTTAAAATAAATATGCATTTAAATTTGATAATTCCATTTTATTTATCAACATTTAATTTTTTCTATAGTCTAAAGGCTCTTTTATGTTTCCTCTGAATTTAGAGAATTGAGAATATGTAGCTTTTATACTTTAATGTTCATTTGATTATATCATATTTGAAAAGCAATTTTTAAAAGAAATCTGAGAATTAAAAAATCATTTTTAAAATGTCATGTTATTTTTTTTAGCTCAAAATACTCCAGAGACTCCTTTTTACTAAGAGTGTAGAACATAAAATCAAACTCTCTAACATGGTTTTATTATCTAGCCCCAGCCTGCTTTTCATTTCTCATATTTGTCACATATTCCACCTGTTCCCATGTACTTTAGACTCAGGTAATAAAAAACAGCAGTACAGCTGGAAACAGGCTACATTCTTTCATGGTCTGTGACTTTACACCCCCTACTCTTGTGGCAATCTCGAGCACCATCCTCATCTGCTTTGACATCCTAGCCACCCCCTCTCTGGGCAATTTCTGCTACTCTATAATATGAAACTTTACTTATCTGAAGGCTCCTCTAAGCTCCTCAGGCCATTCTGTAGTTCCTATTCTGTCTTGTAACAATTATCACATAGTTAACATTGTTTCCCCAATAAACTGTAAGTCCTTCAGTAGGAGGGAAAACGTCTTATTTACCTTTGTTTTCATGCCATGCTTAACCTAGAGGTTGGCAGTAAGCAGGTGCTTCTCAAAACAAACAAAACAAATCACGTGATTCCTCTCACCTGAGCTGTAGGTATCTGTTTAAATAGACACTGGGGAACCTAGGGAACTAGGTGCAGCTGTGAAAGCGCCCGAGCCACATAGTACTGTTTGTGGGGAGCCTTGCGTTCCCAAAGCTGCCTTCAGGCATTAGCCCTGCTTTGTGAAGCTCCTTATTTACTTACTTCCTCAGCAAAAGAAACAAAATCTCTTTTTTTCTGTCTTCATCTGGAGCCAGCTCTTCATAATTCTTAATAGCTTGAAATGATAATATTGGCGATACCTTCCAGGTTTAATAATACTATTTTACGTTTATTGAGTGTTTACTGTGTGTTTTTCTCTTTGCCTTCTGTGTTTTTTTATATATTACCTCATCTAATCTTTACAACAATCCAGGAAAGTAGGTGAAGTAGCTGTTATCCCAGTTTTAACAAATGGGGGAAAACAAGGGGGACTACACTGCCCGAGGCCATACAATTGTTAACTAAGAGAGCCAGATTCTGAGTCTGGTGTAGCTTTGGAGCTCATTCTTCTCTTATTCACCGAGAGTTAATATTGCCTGGCCATAACTGAAGTTCAAATAGCAGCATGGTTATAGTGCAGGCTTTAAAATAATCTAGATTACAGTAGCCTACACCTGTAATCCCAGAACTTTGAGAGACTGAGGCAGGAGGATTGCTTGAACCCAAGAGTTCCAGACCAGCCTAAGCAACACAGTGAAACCTCATCTATAAAAAAATAAAATAAAATAAAATGAATTTAAAAATTAGACAGAGATAGTGGTGTGCACCTGTAGGGAGGCTGAGGCAGAAGGATAACCTGAGCCCAGGCAGTAATTTGTGATCATGCCACTGCACTCCAGCATGGGCGGCAGAGTGAGACCCCTGGCTCAAAAATGAAATAAAATAATCTAGACCTGAATTCAAAATCCATTTACTGGTGGCAAGTAACTTCACTTCTGACCTTCAGTCTCCTCATAGGTAAAAATGGCAATATCTACCTGAAAAAAGGTTATTGCCCAACATAAGTGTATGGTACATGCTAGTAAATGTTAGCTCCACCTGCCTCTGCTGCACTTTGAGATCTGGGGTAAAGGCTTGTACAAAATAAAACTTGAGAAGACAATAACCATCAGACAAATAAGTTATCATACTCTGTCTTCTGTATGGTATTACCATAGTGTAAAACAGTGCTTGCCTTCCAGGATCTCCTAGTGTTTTATAGCTATGGATTGCATTTATTCTTTTAATGAGAAGGGTGCATCTTGGGTATTTAATAGTTAATTACCCATAAATGTGAGGGGGACCCCCCCAAAAATTAATCTTTTTTATTTTGGAGGATGGGCCCCTTATAGTATACTTGGAATTTGTTCCTCCAAATCACACGGTCAACCAAAGTTTTTAATCTGGAAGTTTTAAGAAAGTTGCATCACAGTTTATGGAAGAATTTGCCAACTTGTGGCAAACAAGTGACTGACTGGTACTTCCACCATGACAACGCACCTAGCCACACTGCACTGATAGTTCAGCAGTTTTTGACTAAAAACGACATGACCCCCATGCCCCACCCTCCTTATTTACCTGATCTCACCCTGAGTGACTTTTTTTTGTTTCTTTGGATGAAAAAAGTTATCTAAGGGAAATGTTTTGCCTATGTGGAAGAGGTGAAACAAAAAATGGCAGAAGCACCAGAAGGCATCAAAATTGACGAGTTCAAAAACTTTTGAGCAGTGGAAAAAGCATCTCAATAGGTGTATTGCATCAAACAGAAAGTAATTTGTTAAAGGAGACTGAAGTTTAAACATGTAAGAATAGATCACAATTTTTTTTATAAATAAATTCTGGGTTTTTCTGGGTCCCCCTGTATGCTCTAGTAAAACAAGGAATAAAATTGATGATTCATCTACTATACTAGGCTTCTCTTTGTAATACTTAGGGAAGATACGAGATTCTGTCCGTTGTTATTTATTATATAAAATAGTTGTCCCAGTGGTTCCATAACAGACCTGTCAGTGCCATTCAACAAAGAAAATCATAAACACAGCTGCTGTTTTGGTGTGGCTTGTGGTTTTGGTTTTGTTTTCATTTGAACTTTTTTTATGCAGGCAGATCATCATTTAAAAGTAGTCATTTGGCATTTTCCCTTGCATTCTTTGAATTTTTTGTATGTTTTAAAAAACTTAGCTTAAGTCATTTCTATAATTGTACACACAGATTGAGCCATCTGTTTTTTTTTTAACTAGCCAATGAATTTTTTTTAAGTATAGGAAATAGGATAATTATATTTTAAATTCTGTAATTTCAGCGAATCTCTTTTACAAGTTTGAAGAAAAAAAATGTTTTTGTGAGTCAGAGTCTCACTCTGTTGTCCAGGCTAGATTGCAGTGGCACACTCAACAGCTACCGTATCCTTGACCTCCTGGTCTCAGGCAATTCTTCCACCTCAGCATTCCAAATAGCTGTGACTGTAGGCACTTGCCACTACACCTGGCTAATTTTTTGATTTATTGTAGAGACAAAGTCTCACCCAGTTGCCCAAGCTGGTTGTAAGAACCCCTGGACTCAGTCAATCATCTGGCAAATATTTTTGACTATCAAAAGTAGTTTTCTTATATTCTTCTTTGTCTTCCATTTAATTTCTGTGTTTCCAGAGATAGGAGGAGGACTGGAAATTTCTGCTATTCCTGCTCTCTATTGCCTTTGTACATTATAACTCTGAAGCATCCCATAGTCACTTAGTTGCAACACAATTGGTGCCACACAATTGTGTTCACATTAGGTCCTATTGGTCTCTGTAGGTCACACTCAAGGTGGAGGATAGATTATAGGGGGCAAACATAGATGCAGGGAGATCATTTAGTCCTTTGTAGTGGTCTAGTCAGGAAATATTAGTGACTTGACCCACAGTACTGAGAGTGGTAGTAAAGGAATGTAGACAGAGTAAGGAGAGAATTAATGAAATTTATTGATGGGTTAGATGTTGATAGATGTGAGACAGAAAGAGGAGTCAGGTTTCTGGATTAGATGCAGCATGCCACTTACCTCTCATTTGTTCAACTCCTGGTTATAGTTAAAGGATTCTGTTTATATGTGGGAAACATTTCCACCCCAACCTCCACTGAATTAGATGATCACACTATGTGCTTTCAAAGAACCTGGCACTTCTCCATGATGGCACTTCTTCTGTTTTTTAACTGTGAATTTGATTACCCCACACACAACATACACATAATCTTCACACTCTTGCCTTTGTCTTGTGAGGCTAAGGGCCATGTTTGTCTTATTCTTCATTATATTCCCAGCATCTAACATGGTCTTGGGGACACCAGTGTACTTTTGATGAATAAGCAAATGGTGTCATTTATAGCTGTTGCCTGGTCAAATATAGTAGGCCCTTATCTGGGCCTTTTTGATTCATTTCTCTAACTTCATTTATTTTTGTTTGATATCTCTCACTTTACCTTTTGTTATACCCTTACAGTGTAACTTAGTGAATAAAAGAAAATATAAACATAAACAGCAAGAAATAAGCTTGTGTCTTATGGATTTTGATAGTATCTTCCAAAATAATTCCCAAGTTTATTGACATCTAAAAAGATAAGAGCCTTCAAATCATAATAGCACTTAATAGTTTTTAAAATATTACAAGTTCTCAACACAGGTTCTTGGAACCTTGTGCTGATAAAGAGAGTCATAAATCCCATTTGTGTGTAGATCAGTTCATTTCTATCAGAAGTATTAGGCCTGGGTTATTTGAGAAAGTAAACAGGTCATTGTAAATTCATCATCATCATGCTTCAAGAAAAAGGCATTAATGACACTTTATATTATTATAAATATATACCTAAATCATACTTTAAGAACAGAATGATCTAAGATATTACCCAGACAAGAGTCAATACCTCCCCCCCACCGCCAAAAAAAAAGAAAATTACAAAGATTGATTTAAGGAGGAAAGACTAAGCCATATAATTTCTCATTATTGCAGGTGGGGGGTAGGGGCAGAAAAAGGAAAATCATTTGATTTCTCTAGGCTTTACTTATCTTAAAATAAGAACAGTGGACCCATGAGCTAAAAAATTCTTTTTGGCCCAAATTCTGTTGCTCCATAAATTAGAAGAGCATGATAAAGGTGATATGTGTTGGGAATTTTGGGTTGAAAGTCAATTTACTTTTCATTCTTCCCGTGACTTCATTTCTGTCTTGATGAGACCTAACTTAGAGAATGCACTCAAATATAATGTTTTTTCGAGCAACTTTATTAAGTTTAATTAACTACAAGTTGTTTTTCTAATCTCTTCTGAAATCAATTCTTGACAGCCTAATTTAGAGCAAGTGTCAATTAAAATATTTAAGATGAATTATTGTTATCCTAATCAATTCAAACTACAGAAAATGAATTTTCTATTTAGTAATGAAATAATGTATTCCTCTATAGTTGTCTGTCTTTTTACAGATGTTTTCTTTCTTTGGTTTAGGTCTCTGTTTTGGGATAACCATACATCTAATTCCTTAAAGTAGTTTTATATGTAAAACTTGCAAGATCAGAACAATGCCTCCACGACCATCATCAGGTGAACTGTGGGGCATCCACTTGATGCCCCCAAGAATCCTAGTAGAATGTTTACTACCAAATGGAATGATAGTGACTTTAGAATGCCTCCGTGAGGCTACATTAATAACTATAAAGCATGAACTCTTTAAAGAAGCAAGAAAATACCCTCTGCATCAACTTCTTCAAGATGAATCTTCTTACATTTTCGTAAGTGTTACCCAAGAAGCAGAAAGGGAAGAATTTTTTGATGAAACAAGACGACTTTGTGACCTTCGGCTTTTTCAACCCTTTTTAAAAGTAATTGAACCAGTAGGCAACCGTGAAGAAAAGATCCTCAATCGAGAAATTGGTATGATATAACTTTCAGCTAAATGGAATTTTTATCCTATTCTAAAATGTAAATAATTATTAAGCTTAACTATTGTCTCATTACTAAAATATTTCTCAACCAGTACCTTTTTAATCTTAAATAAATAGCTTTCTAAATAAAAATCATTAGAAATCTAGAGTATTTTTGACTGTTGAGCTATGAAACCATTTTTAACATCTCGATATTAGTCTATAAAGTTTTCTTTAAGCAGTATCATTTGTGGGATGACAGATTTGTTATACCCTGGTTTTGTTTTATTATTTAAAAAAAAACAACAAGATTGATATGGATAATGTTTGCTGTCTTTGGGCTAAATTGTTGAATAGATTATCTTTCATATGTTAAAAGTATGTGGGATCTTGTCAACTTTTAACATATATTTATTCATCAAACTTTTTTTTAACCCAGAGAAACTTTTTATGCTGTTATAGTGGTCCAAACCTACTAAGTTCCCTGTTTGTAAAAAAATGTTTGTATTCTATGTTTAATAGACTGTTATATTCTTTGTGCATTTTTTCCAGGTTTTGCTATTGGTATGCCAGTGTGTGAGTTTGATATGGTTAAAGATCCAGAAGTACAGGACTTCCGAAGAAATATTCTGAATGTTTGTAAAGAAGCTGTGGATCTTAGGGATCTCAATTCACCTCATAGTAGAGCAATGTATGTCTATCCTCCAAATGTAGAATCTTCACCAGAACTGCCAAAGCACATATATAATA
>CAUYQG010131320.1:0-40733 GCA_963574415.1 Tarsius wallacei
ACCCAAGACGGGAGTGGTGGCTCATGCTGTATCCCAGCGCTTTGGGAGGCCGAGGTGGGAGGATTACTGTAGCCCAGGAATTTGAGGCCTAGTATCTCCAAAATAGCTAGGCATGGTGGTGCGTGCCTGTAGCCCCGGCTACTTAGGAGGCTGAGGCAGACAGATCACCTGAGCCCAGCAGGTTGAGGCTGTGGTGAGCCATTATAACACTGTACTCCAGCCTGGGTGAGAGTGATTCCAACTCAAAAACAACAGAAAACCCCACAAATTTTGCTCACAGATCTGTACTTTGGGCAGAGCTTTCAGCAGATCAGCTCATCTGTTCCATGTGGTGTCATTTGGGTCTGCACCACCAGGGTGAGAGGGTCCACTGTCAAGATAGCTCCCTGGCTGGCAAGATGGCACTGGCTCAGCTGGAAGCTCATTCGGGGTCCTGGGTTTTATTCCACAGGCTGCTCCAACTTACTATAGGCATGACAGTTAGGCCCAAGGGTGAGCTTCCCAAGAGAGGAAGTGGGGCTGTCAGTTGTTTCAGGTTTGGGCCCAGAAGCTTGCAGAGCCACTTCCACTGTGTTCAAGCAATCACAAGGCTTCAAAGAGTCAAGGAAAATGGACACAGGCCCTGTGCCTCAATACAGGTGTCAAGGAGTACTGGAGTCACGTTTTAAAACCACCACAGTGAACCTGAGGGCATGGAAAAAGCCTGAGTGAACAGGAATGTGAACATACTGATTGACTAGCACTGGGAATACGGGAAACAGTGGTTCATGAAGCCAGGGTTCGAAGAATGACCAAAAACACAAGGCCAAATCCCAGCAAAGGCTGGCTCCCAAGAGGGCCATTCAGAAGGCTGGGTGTATGGCGCCAGCTGAGTAGGTGGAAGACCCGACCAGGCAGTTGGAAGGTGGAAAGGCCATGTTGAACCTGAAGGTCAGATCAAAGTCACATGCCATTGGTCTGGTAAGGATGGTCAGGAGTACAGCAGTAAGTGCAGGGGTCAAAGCAGGTGTCTATAAGAAACAAACCCAGGAAACCAAGTCAATACAGGAAGGAAGGCAGAAACCAGAGTCCAGATAAAAGAGATTAACAGGAATCAGAAAGAAGCAAGTGAAGGAGGTAGACAAATATGAGGCAGGGCGTGGGAAGCCTAGCATACACCACTGGGCTATGTGCTACAACCTTGGGGCACGTCAGCAGATAGGGAGGTGACCCCACATTCCACGCACAGTAAGAGCCAGGCAAAGACTCTCAACACCCGGATTGCAGTTATGTCAATTCAGGTTTTATTAAAGTTGTTGCTGAATATTACACTTTATCCTTAGTTTTCCCTATCTGATTCTGCTTTAGTGTTCTAAGAACTTTTATTCATTTATCAAATCCTTTGTCATGAATGACATCACCAGGTATCTTACATCAATGTCCAACTGATTCCTTTATAGCAATGAGAAAAGTCAGTGAAAGACCTGTAGCACTCAAGTTCTAAAACACCAAGATCCCCGCTTCGAAGAGCCAAAGCTTCCTTCCACATCACCTGTAAAACCATGTCTCTTCACTTTTACCATCAGGATGGAAATAATTGAGAGCACTGATATAATTTCTTGCTCGTCCTGTCTAAAAATATGGGTTTCTTGTCTTGTGGTTAATTAAAAACAAACAAGCAAACAAAAAAACCAGAAACTGAAAGGAAAAATCACTGTGAATGACCAGTTTCCAAGTTTTTCATAATCATCACTTAACTAGGCTACCCATTTCCTGGGTTTTAGACAGTTATAAAATGGTAGGAAAAACAATGTGCATAATAAAAAAATAAAAATAAATATCTGAGAGCCTACTGTAGTAGGCAGTTAACACATGCCATTTAATCCTCACAATATTGTGAGATAATCATTATAATCATTTTACAAATAAAGAAACAGGCTCAGAAGAGTGAAATGACTGGTGCCCAAAGTCACACAGGTGACCGAGCTGGTATTTATGTTCAAGTCTGTGCCTTGTTCTGGCTCCCTAGAGCCCTTCAACTTGAGATTCTTACTATTACAGCTTCATCTTCTAACTCTAAATTTATACTTTTAAGTCTGCAAAACTACTAAATAATAAAAGAATCTAAAATTATTCTCAATCTACTTGTAAAAACAGGAGGTGTAACAGAATATTAGAAGACTTTTCAGGTAATTATAACATTTCATACCTAAAATTATAGTTCATTCTAATTCACTGGTATTGATAGCTAGCAATAAAAAACACAGAAAAAACCACACAAGTAGTTATAATCGGCTCATTTTTTTTGTTGTCATCATCTGTCAATTTCATAGAAATGAAGGCAAAAAGGACAATTTCCTACTGTGAAGTCTAACGCTCATTAGCTTGGCAATATACACTTAGTGGAATGCCAAGAGAGGCTCTCTAGCTTTAAAACCTCGCCACTTACATATTTACTTGTTTTTCAAGTGTCTAAATCTGTTGGAAGATGTGCAGGGCCTATGGGGGGATGGGTGGGTGCTTTATTGACACAGGTCTGTGTAGTGTCTTAGAATTACCTATAATGTGTAAGAGGATAACTCTTTACCCACCACTGAATTAGGTCACAGAGCTCCAATGGAAATGTTTTTATTTTATAGGTAACAAACTTAAATCCAACCTATGTGACCTTGACATCTAACAACATTGACTCTTCTGCTGGCACTTATTTGCATGGCCATTAATCTTAAGTGACTGAAATTAATATCTAGTTCTTTATTCAAGTTCTCACTGAAATTGAGTCCCTAGTTTAGGGATTTTTTCCCCCTTGGGTCCAATCTTAAAACGGCTAGGTTTTCATACTTCAAAAAGGATGAGATTAGATCATTAAGGCCTCTTCCAACATTAAAACATTCAAAATTGACAGCCTTTTAAAAGTCTGACTGATGTGTCATTCATTAGGTCATTTACTGGACAAATCTTTTACAGAACACCAGCTATAGACAAGACTGAAAAAAACCCATACAAGTCCATTAACTCTAGGAGGATAATATATAGAAGGGGGACTAAATGTTGATACAAATGTGACCTAACAGATACAAAACCTAGGAAATAATGCTTATCAATGTAAAAGAGGTAGTGATTTGTGAGTACCAATTAAAAAAAAGAAATTTCACGGGCGCACATCTGTAATCCCAGCTACTCAGAAGGCTGAGGAGGTGGCAGGATTGCTTGAGCCCAGGAATTTGAGGCCAGTCCAGGTAACTTGGGAAAAAAACATCTGCCAAGAGAGAATATTTATGTTAAGTGTTCTTTATCACAATGAATAAATAATCAGTAACCAGAACAGGAGGAAACTTAAAAAAAAAATTCCAGCATAACTAAATGGAACGAGAAATTTCTGTCCTGATCATCTTCCTTCATCATCTGATAAAGGCGTACAAGGCAAATATGACAAAGGGGCAGAAGAGCAGCTGGTGGATGAGACATGGCAGGTAAGTTACCTGCACAGCCCCATTTGGGTATCTCAGCTACTGGTGCTGCTTCATCTGCCTGAGATGATCATAGACCCAGGGAAGCTGAAAATAACATGCAGGTAACTCAGAGCAAAGCAAGCCCAGGTCTTCTGGTCACCCTTGCTTGGAGGGCTGGGATCCGGGATTGCTCAGGGCTCCCTGCCTCCTCATCTCGCCTAAGCCTTCGGCCCCTGCAAGTGGGAAGCAGAAGGGGTGGGCGCGGGACAGGTGAGTATGAAGCCCATCGCAGAGATGAGGCTTAAAGGAGTATCAAAAACAAAAATGAAAGTCCTGAAAGCCTGTGTGTATACAAATCAACCCAAGTGACGTACAGTTATACAACCGGAAGGTTTTATCACCTCAGTACCCAAATGCTGAAACAATCTCTACCATCTCCTTTCTCCACAAAATACAAGCCACCGTGCAATTCTGGTTTTAGGGACTGCTAGAAAGGAACATTTAGTTGAAAATACAAAGTTAAAAGAATTTTGGATTCCAAGTCACCAGAGTATCAATTCAAAAAATAATTTTCCTAAACATGCTTTGATAAAGGCCATAGAAACACTTGTCACACTGTTCAAATGCCCAATGGCATGACTTCTGATGAGACCACACAGGTCACATTAAATCAACAGAATATCTTAGAAATAAAGCCAATATGACTAAATCCAAAGCATACCACATGAAGTACCTCATGTACAACACAGACCTAGTTTAATAAATAAAAGAAACACAGGTGACCGCACTCGGGGAGGACATTTGGCTCCCGTAGGCAGAGCTTCCAGAGCCTGCTCACAGTCTTCTCTGAGACTCCACCGCCACCTCCACCCGGGCGAGTCTGATGGTGCGGCCATGCAGCTTGTAGCCATCCTGCCTCACTAAGGCCACGGTGCCGGGCTGCACCCCCACACCGGCTGGCACATGGCAGATGAGCTCATGCTCGTGAGGGTCGTACTTGTCGCCAATGGGGGTCAGCTTCTCCAGGCCATGCTTGGCAAACACACTCTTCAGCTTTGCTTCTAGAAGTGACAACCCTCGGAAGACCTTTTCCAGTGTGAGCTTCTGGTCCTCAGGCTTTGATTCCTTGGATATGCACTCTGTGGTCTTCTCCAAGATGTCTGCCACCTCCACCAAGTCCTTACAGAAACTCTGGATTCCTGCAGGCAAGCCAGACATTCTTATTGTTTGTGAGGAAATCACTCTGCTCCTGGGGATGGAGTCTGGGGAAGGCCCAGGTAGGCGGCTTGCACACTGGGTGGCCTAGAAAGTGAACAGGTTGCCACACAGGACCACACAGGTGATTGTCACTGACCACCCCCCCAACCATGGACGAGCCAGTGTCCTCAGAAGGTATATATGACCAGGAACCCTACTAGAAAACAGAAAAGACAGAACCCAAGAACTAGGCAGACTGCATACAACAGCATTCAAAGAAGACGGTACTCCTAATGAGAATGCTGAAAGCAGTGTCTGTACACTGATGAGGTACAGAGACTTGGCTTCTAGTGAGTGAAGCTGTGTGAATCCGAGTCAAGAGAAGCCTAGGCTCCCTTTTCTGTTCACTGAGGGACTCAGACTGATTCTACCCTAATGAGTATGTTCCTCTAATAGGTGACTGGTGACAGTTTTAATCTCTTAGAAAAGAAAAATGGGTCTTTGTGACCCGTTTAAAAGAACGTGGATATTGTACTGTCCAACACTGTCCTTGGAAGGTCAGACAGTCATCATGCTATATCCCTGAAAAGCATTCTACTCTTCTACTTCCAGCCTCACCCAGCAATCTTCAATTTTCTAAGTATTTTGGCCATTAGGAGAAAATGACCTAAGCAAATGACTTATGTGGCATCTTCTGGGAGACACGTTTTGCTCTATAAGTTAATAAATCAGATATACTATCAAGTTCTTTTGAGTTTAGTTAATATGCATTTATCCCCAGGAATCTTACTACATAATTCTTGAGTTAACTGATAATAAGCTGGCTGCTAATCCAAAGCTTAGCTTCTAGTAAGTCCATCCACTCGCTCCCCTCAAGCAGGCATAACAGCAGCAAATTTACCCCATTATCCTAATTGGTTTACTGGCTAGAGAGCCCCTGCAGCTCAGAGATCAGCAACTTTTTTCTGTAAAAGGTCAGAGTAACTATTTTAGGCTTTGTGGGACAAGAGGCAAAGACTAAGGATCTTATGTATCTGGTTATGTAACATTATACATTTTTTTCTTTTTCAAGACAGACACTCTGTTGTCCAGGCTGAAGTGCAGTGGCACAATCGTAGCTCACTATGGCCTCCAACTCCTGAGCTAAGCAATCCTCCTGCCTCAGCCTCCCGAGTAGATGGGACTACAGGTATGCACCATCATGCTTGGCTAGTATTTTTAATTTTTATAGAGACCAGGTCTCACTATGTTTCCTTAGCTAGTCTTGAACTCCTGGCCTCAAGCGATCCTCTTGCTTTGGCCTCCTTGAATTTTTACGGTGAAATTCAAAACCGTACTTATGGACTAATCGGTGGCAGGCTGTAGTTTGCTGAGCCCTGCTGTAAACTCGGAAGTAAGAGACTAAAACTTGGATGAACTACCAGGAGTACAATTTGTGGGTCAGTCCTCTGTTGACACCTGAAACCTTAAAACACAGAGTACAGCATTGAGAGAGGAGCCGAAGGCTGTGCCATGGCACTGGAGTTGGACAGGACAGAATGAAGTGAATTCTGTGCACAGACAGCAAAGTCTAGAGGGCAAGAAGAAGCATGATATGGGGAAATGGATGAGCTCTTTCACTCTGCGTATAGTGACAGAAAGTACTGTGCTCCACACTGAACTGCAGGTATAGAAAGTAATCCTGGATGTGCCTTCACCCTCGAGTCCCTGTGACTCGACTAACACCTTCATCGACAGCTGCGCAACAAGATGTGGCATGCTAAGGGAAACATTTCTAGAAGCTCTGAAATCGACCAGAAAGATTATTCAGCGTTTTCCATGGAAAAAAACAGATGGGTCTAGCACAGCTTCATGGTTTGTTTGATTCTGGCCGGTGCCTCTGTCTTCGAGTTCTTTCACGTCTCATCAGGCCACAGACTAGTAATAGCAACGTAGATGATTCTTGTCCTTAGCAGTGAACACGGCCTGGTGCTACACGGTTGATGGAGGCCTCCTGGGAGAGACTGATTGTGCTTCTATGAAACATATTTCAGCACTTGCAACTGCCTGTGTGTTTGCTCTTCTGCTTCTCCTCTGACTATCTTAATGATTCACATGCTCATTAAAGAGCTAAGCAGAATTGCTGAGATAAGCACTGGAATGTTAATCACACTAAGTGTACATGCTTGGGAAAGAAAATAAAGTTTTGATCAAAATATTTTGTTTTAGTACTGTTTTAGCAGATGATTACCTGACGCCCTTCATTCCCAACTGGCAACACAGAATGTCTATAGGGAGAGTGGAGGGGTATCAGATGAGGACTCAGATATGCCTTTACTACACTCCATTTGCAAAACTGCTAGTAAGTATCCTGAAACTGACTTTTTTTTTTGAGTCATGGTCTCACTGTCACCCAGCTCGAGTGAAGTGGCATGATCACAGCTCACCGCAGCTTCAACCTCCTGGCTTCAGGTGATCTTTTGCCTCAGGCTCCCATGTAACTGGGACCACAGGCGATCCACCATGCTTAGCTAATTTTTTGTAGAAACGAGGTCTTGCTATGTTGCCCAGGCTGGTCTCGAACTCCTCAGCTCAAGCAATCCTCCTGCTTCAGCCTCCCAAACTGCTGGGATTACAGGCGTGAGCCACTGTGCCTAGTCTGAAAGACATTTTTACTATGAATAAACCTCTCACCAAATATCTTGGCGTCTTCCACACACCTCTGGGTTCGCTTCCGTATGTTTTCACAGTCAGCTACAGCTCTCTGGTATCGTACCTGGACATCAAGAGCAAGGTCAAAAGGATGAGAAAACAAATGCCTATTGGTGGAAAACAATGTTTTTCCTTATTTTACAAATCCCACCCTTATGACAGGTTTTATAAAACAAACTAGGAGTTGTAGAAATCTTAGGTCAGCAACTTCAAATCTCCAGCCAAAGCAGAAACCTACGCTTCAGCAGCCCTGAGAGGTTGTCATTTGGCATGATCACTTGAACAGTTGTTTTCCAGCTTATCTTGAGAAAAAGCTGTCTTTTTCACATTCAGCCAACACTTGACTTTCTTTCACTGAACTGAACTTAGGACAACTGAGAGTAAGTTTTAAAAGTGTGTCATCTATTCGAAGGCAGTTATGTTAGGCTCGTTAGTCCTTCTCTCTTTCATTCTTACAATGACTGCTTCTTCCACTGTTCTTATGAGACATGCTTTCCAGCCTCCCTGCCATCCTGGGTGGTCTTGCTTTGGGACTACTTGGGCTTACTAACCTCCCTCAAAGAGTTTCCGTCAGTCCAGGACTGGGTCCTGAATGAGGGATACAGTTTGACCAGTAGAAAACAATGGTCTGTGATCTCACCCATTCAACAAATATTTTGAGTGTCTATTACACACCAGGTACTTCCTTTGAACTGTCAAAACATCAGACATGTAAGTGCTGTGACACAAAAGGGAAATGAAAAAAGATGACTACTAACAGTGCTCTTGAACTACTACAGATATTTCTGGCCAGTATACACAGCAGGAGAGTGCAGGAAGGATGAAGAGAACTAGATAAAGAGCAATCAGAGGACATTCTATTTTAAGATTTGACATAAAAACTTTATTTGGCTACTTAAACTAGAGAGAGGATGTGAAGAACAAATATAAGATCTACTCACTGTTAAATCCTGGACCTCCTTTTCCAGTTTAACAGCTTTTACCCTTAAGGCTCGTTCAGCAAGAGAGGGTCCAAGCTCATCAGGAGGGTCCTCAGAAGCACAGTCCTCACCAGCAGTTCTCTGGGTGGCAGTGCTGAAAGGATGCAGCCATGCCCTAACAGGAGAGAGGTGGTATGTAATGAAGAAACGCCAACATTACAATGACGTTTAGAGACCAGAAAGCTTCCCAGATAGAATCTCTAGAGAAAATGTTTTCAGTTACGGTAACGAATGAACATCTACGAAGGCCTTACTATGCACCAGATGCTGTTTTCCCTGAGTCATCACTTCATCTCGTGACATGTGAGATGAGTACTACTATCTCTGTTTTACAGACGAGAAAACCGATGCTGAGGCTTCCAGCTTAGTGCTTTGCTCAGGATCACACAGTTAGTTCTGTTGAGCAGGACACTGAGCACCAGGCAGTAGAAATAGCCAGAAGTGGGTATAGAAGTCCATGTAAAGGAACCTAGTGCTAACACCCAGAACCAGAGGGCAACAGCAGAAGCACAAATTCAAAAAACAAAGTCATATAGTTCTGGTTCAACCCTTCAACTTACAGATGGAGAAAATTAAGTCCAGTAAAGGAATCTTATTAAACCAGATCAGGCTGAGAATTCTAAGTCTCCTTGACCACAAGCTGTAAGGCTTTTACAAGAGAGAGGACTGGCAATGAGAAAGACAAATGCTAGACTGAGAACACACCTATATGGAAAACCAAGAAACACTTACACAACCCTACTATGTTATGGCCTGTGAACTATAAATGGGTGAATACAATAGATCGTTGCATTCGACTAGTCACATAATCCATAATTCTGCACAGCTAAAATTTAAAATGCTTGACATTTAGTCCGATTTACATAAAAAGTTTAGCTGGAGAGCTAGTTTATATGGGGTTCCTGGACTGTGGCGGTTCTGACTCCCAGTTCAGGGAAGTTTCTGTTACACCTCCTGAAGCCTCATGATTTGACTTCAAGTAAAATTACCATGAAAATCATCTGTGAGTTCAAGAGCTCTTTAAAACAAACAATTGATATAAACCGGCATATACTGTAGAGTGGTCCTTGAGGTGACAGCTGAGCAAAGGTTTCCTAAAGGAGTCTGCCTTAAGAAGTGCACTATGGGCAGAGTGAAAAGCCAGTTTAAAGGCGTGGGCAGGAAGACTTGTATTTCCCAGACTCCTAAGTCTTAAATTCAGTTACGATGATCTGGTGTCCGATTACACAAGGCTTCAAATGTGGGGTCCAGAAATACGGGCTAATTACACAGGGTGAAGGACCTCCTTCTGCCTAAAACACCACCCATATCCAACTGAAAGCGCAGAAGAAAACGTTCTCGGGGCCAGTTGAACAAGGGACACGGCCGGGACACCGAGGGCAGCCGCGGCCCGTCCCAACTCCCGCTGTTCCAGAACTCGAGTGGGGACCTCATCATAAGGATGATCCACTTATTCTCCGATCGTCTCCCCACGTCGCCGACCAGCTGCAGCAGACAAAAGCAGCGCGTGGAGCCTCCGCCCCCCGAAGGCGGAGGGAGGGCCGTTTGGAGAAACCAAAACCAACGCAACTGGCAGGTAGGGCCGTGCCGGGATGAGGGGAGGCCTGGGAGAGAGGCGCCCTCGACCCCACCGTGCCTTTGCTTGAGACATCCCGCCTCCCAGGACGGGGTCTCAGACCTTCCCACCCGCCTCGGCCTACGGAAGAGGTACCGCCGCGGCCTCGGTTTTCCAGTCTGTGAGATGGGCCGTGAGCGCCAAGTACCCTTGTCCTCCTCCCCGTCCACCGCACTCACCTGCCCTCCCCTGCGGCGCCGGAGGCCAGGAGACGCTGCCCGCACCGCGCCGCCCAGAGACCTCGTAACGCCATGTTCCGGCCGCGCAGACGGTCAGGGCGCATGCGCACTGGCTCCCGGCGAGACGCGCCTGCGTACAATCCGACTTTGCGGATGTTCTAGCGCGGGAGTTCCGGGCAGGACGCCGTACTTCCGGCGGGCCAATGTGCAGCGCTGTTCGCTTTTCCCGGCGTCCGGGGCGAACACGGTAGTCTGTTCCCAGTGTTCCGCTGGGAGGACTGGACTGTCATTGACCGCGGACCTGGACGCCGGCGCGGGGTCAGCTGATCACGCTGCGCCCTCGAAGCCCGCACGGAGCTACGACGACCAATAAACCAAGCGCATGTCAGAGTATCCGCCTGTAATCCCAACACTTTGGGAGGACGAGGAGGGAGCCTCGCTTGAGGCCAGGAGTTTGAGACACGCCTGAGTAACACAGGGAGACCCCGTCTCTATTCCAAAAAAGTACAATAAAAAAATACAATAAAAAAGGATAAAGTCAAAGTAAGTGTGGTGTTTAAAGGGGAGGAGTAGGTGCTGCGGAGCCTGGAATACAGATATGACGATCGTGGGACATGTTCCCAGAGGATGGGATTTTTGAGCTGAGAGCTGAATAACGCATAGATGAAGAGGACAGGGTCCATCCAGGCAGAGGGAGGCGTCACCTGCAAAGGCCTCTGAGGAGGGGGCAGTACTGCTTGCGAGGGACTGAAATACAGGGTCAGGGACCCAGGCCTGGTGATCAGGCTCATGGGCGACTTAACACCGTGGCCTGACCCTTCCTGTCGCTCTTCCCTGCTTCTTTCCCTAAAGCCCTTCTTTTTCATCTTCACTGTTTTTAATGGTGTGTAACGACTCCTTTTCTCTCACTAAAATATGAGCTCCACCAGGGCAGAGATTTTTGTCTGGTCATTCCCACTGAGCAGTGTCCTACTACTCAAATTTTTTTGCAGAATGAAATATAATTTTATTCTGAGAATTTAAAAGTTGTTGGAATCCCCCCAAACACTTGAGGCCTTGAGAGAGATTTGATGTGATTTGAGCCATGGAGCATGCTTGTAACTCTGTATCTTAGATGACAGCTTACCTCTCTTCCTCACTGTTCTTATTCTGAGATGATAGGAAAGACCAGAGACTAGACCTCCCCTTCCAAACACTGAGCTTTGTTACAGATTGATGGCCTCTTTCATTGTCCTGTACATAACTTGGACCAGATGGTGCCCCAGACAGGGATCCCATCAGTTATATCTTCAGAGTGGAAAGTAAAACATATCTTTCTCAAAAGACAAAGACAACCTTGACTAATCAGATCATTGTACCTGTGCATTAAGCCTTACATAGAAAGATGTTGAAATTCTGTTAAACTTCCCTGAACTTTGTCTCTATAAACTTTCCTAAACTTCTACCCTTTGGAACACTGACTTCCATTCTTTGAGATCTTTGCTTTCTGGGTGGGCCATACTTAACCTTTGTGCTTGAATAAACTCTCTTTAAGCTAGATTCTGACCTTTTTGATTTTAGGTTGACTGGAACGTGTGACATGTTTAAAGAGTCACTTTGCTATAGGCAGGAGATTGCCTAAGAAAAGGCCGGTAGGGCAGTATTGCAGTAGCCCAGGCAGGAGAGGGCTGTGTTCCTCTGGATGACCTCCACAGAGACTTTGGAACCACCACATCTAAAGTGGCTGTGTCTGACACCCTTGTTTCTTAGTATTTTATGACTTTTGCCTTCTTTTCATTTGTTCTCCCAACCAGAGTGTGTGCTCCATGAGATGGCTTTATGTTACAGCTGATTTCTGACATTTAGTACAGTAGGTGCTCAATGAATGTTTGTTGAATGAGTTAATCAAGTTGGATGGTGTCAATGAAGATAGGAAGATGTGGATGAATTTTGGAGATTTAGGATGAAAAGCTGACAGGCTGTGAGGATAGACTGGTGACTGGGGTCCAGGGTGCTTGGCGTTGTTGGCCCCTATGGTAAAAACAGCAACAAACCATCAATTATTAAAAAAGGAGTGGGACGTGTTCCTTAAGCACTCTACATCTCCCTGTAATTTGGCTTACTTGTACTGTAGCTGTTTGGGTCAGGTTTTCTCTCCTGCTTGCCTGTGAGTTCCATGGGGACAGAGGTGGAGTATTTTGCTTTTTTTTTTTGTTTTGTTTTTGTTTTTTTGTTTGTTTGTTTTGAGTTGGCGTTTCACTCTGTCGCCCAGACTGGAGTACAGTGGCCACTTCCGGCCACCGCAGCTCGACCTGCTGGGCTCCGGCGATCCTTCCACCTCAGCCTTCCGAGTAGCCGGAACTACAGGCGTGCGCTACCACGCCCGGCTAACTTTTTTGATTTATTGTAGAGATGAGGGCTCGCCAAGTTGCCCAGGCGGGTCTTGAACCCGCGGGCTCAGGCAATGCACTCACCTCAGCCTCCCAAGGCGCGGGATGACAGGCTGAGCCACCGAGCCCGGCTATTTTGCTTTTGACATCCCATCCGAGGTCCAGCTCAAATGTGCCATAACCGATACCTTATGTTTTCTTTTTTGCCTTGTGAGAAGGGTGACGTGATTTAGGGAGGCTTCATGCTCCCCCTTTACACAGGACAAAGTTGAGGTTGGTGTGAGGTCCCCCATGGAGGAGACAGTGACACTAGAATTCTGACAGAATTCTTGGCAGGTCAGGGAGGGTGCAGCTTCCAGTCCACCTCAGACCCGTGGCCTGTACTTTGAAAGCCCACAACCAAACAAGGCACTTGTACAGGCAAGACCAAGAACTGGCTTCCTTGCTTCAGCTACTTTGCCTTCATTTCGAATCCTTGCTGCCCTGTGCCAGGTCCACCGGGTATGCTGCAGGCACCCATCTAGCCATCGTTCACCTACTGATTTAAGTGCCAGCGTCGGCTGAAGGCTCAAGGGTGGGAGGCGGGTGCACGTGGCTGAAACGGAGCTTCATTAAGAATTAAGAGCTCTAGGGCCTGACTTCCTGTATTCAGGTGTTGGCTCCACCACTTCCTGTGTATGTGAGCGTGGGCTAGTCACCCAGTCTCTCTGGGCTTCCATTTCCCACATGGTGAAAATGGGGATAATAGAACCCATTTAAGGGTTTTAGTGAAGGCCAAAGGGATAAAGCCTGGGTGGGGATTAGTGGGCACCAGCGCTGGCTGCATAAAGGAAATACAGGAAAATGCAGAATCCCTTGTTCAGAAATTATTAAGGCAGCAATGAGTAGAGTATTAAACCCAGGCCAGGGCCCTGCTAAGCGTGGGGCCCCGTGTGACCTGTATTATCTCATTAAGTCCTCCCAAGGGACAGTTGTCAGCCATGTTTTCACAGATAAGGAAAGCAAGAAATCAGAGAGGTCAATGACTTTTCCAAGGTCACCCAGCTGGTCAGCAGCAGAGGCAGGGTCAAGATCAGCCCTGTCTGGGTCCAGACTCAGATCTCTCGAGTCCTGTGCTCTGCCACTAAGCAGTGGGGTGATCACGGGTCAGGCTGCTTTTTCTGCTCTGGTCTGGTCTCCGGCCGTCTCAAAAGGGGTAAAATTCAGGTGAGGCTGAAGTTCGTAAGGCCTGAGGTGGCGTCAGATGTGGGAACCCTCTAGGCAAGTGCCTAAGGCTACGCTGGGTTTCTCTTCTCTCCCCTTGAGCCAAGCGCTGAGCTCTTGGAGTCAAGTGGCTTCATCTTTATTGGAAAGAAGCGTGATCAAGACACCCATAAAGTGCCCACAGTGTTGACACAGTAGTGAGTGCACAAGGAGACTGCTCTCCCTGGAACAGTATCAAGTGTCTGTAAAAGGCTCAGCACCCACGTGGCGGGAGGGGCCCCCATGCTCAGGGTTTTTCCTGATCGTTTCACTTGACAGCAGGTAGGAAGGGTAGACCAGTGGGCCTCTGAAGGCCAGAGAAGCCTTCATAAGGATGAAGGCACAGGGCCTCCTGGCCTCTGGCTATGACCCCAGGATCCTCAATGGCAAATGAAATAGGTAGAGGACCTGACTGGCAGAGAGACCGCCCCCGCAAAGCCTGCAGCTTCTGGTGGAGGTTCGAGTGCCATGCTCCTGTCTCTGATGTCACTGCAGGCTTGGCACACATCGTGTGGCACTCTTCTTGCCCTCTGCACACCCAGGACTGATTTCAGAACACTCAAATCTAGAAGGTTCTGGTAGCTTGCACTGCCTGAAGCAGATGAGGAATGACAGAAGACTGCATATTCCCTATAGCTTTTGTTCACACTTGCGCAGGCGGGGATGACTTGTCGATGGCTCCCCTGGTTGCCTCCCCCAGAGCTTGTCAGTGGTGCCCAACATGGATCTGATGGCACACGTGTGATGGACAGTCACGCCTCTGTCTCCACCTGCTCCGCACTGCTTCAGCCTGGCCTTCCTTGCCTGAAGGGCGGGGGCGGCATCAAGGGTGTGACGGAGTGGCATGTTCACATGAGCTTTCTATTCTTCGAAAGGGAAGGCCAGGACATAGAACAAGCCTGTACCACTGTGCAGATCCCCGTCTCCCTAGTTCAGGACCACCGCTGTGAAGTCACGAGGAAGCCCTCCGTTTCCCTCTCCCCTCCCCAAGTCCCCTGAAATCATGCAGACAGTGAGTGCCGGTCCTTTGCCCAGAGAGTGGGGGCCACGTCCAGCCTCTCCTGGCATCTCCTTGTGAAGAAAGCATTCCGGCCAATGTATTCAGGTTGGCATTCCTGTGGAGGGAGATCCTTGTCCTCCTCCTAGGCCTTCTTCATTTCCCACTCCTGAAGTACAGAAAGGCGAGACATGTCAGTTTGGCAAATGGTCTGCTGTGCCTTGGATAGAAGCCTTCCGCCTAATTAGAGGAGCTCCCCATGGCCGGTTAGAGAGCCTTGGGTGCCCGCACCCCCAAAGCCTGAGTATGTCACTGCCCTATGCTGGTCTCTTGTGTCCCCTCATCCATTCTCAACATCGCCAGATGGTCTTTGAAAAATGCAATTCTTATCCAAAAGCCCTCTGCTCAAGTCTTTTCAATGACCCCCCTCCCCCCCACGTGAGATTAGAACAAAGCCTCCAGCTGCTCAGTGGCCTGCAGGGCTTTTCATGAAGGCCTGGGTGCTGTGGCCCACGGCCACATCTGGCTGCTGGTTTTTCTGGTAAAACCTATCAGCTAAAAATGGTTTACACCCAGTTATAAAATGTTGGAAACAATCAAAAGAAGTGTTTCGGCTGGGCTCAGTAGCTCAGCCTGTAATCCCAGCACTTTGGGAGGCCGAGGCGAGTGGATTGCCTGAGCCCGCGGGTTCGAGACCCACCCGGGCAACTTGGCAAGACCTCATCTCTACAATAAACCAAAAGTTAGCCGGGTGTGGTAGCGCACGCCTGTAGTCCTGGCTACTTAGAAGGCTGAGGCAGAAGGATCGCCGAAGCCCAGCAGGTCGAGGCTGTGGTGGCCGGGAGCGGCCACTGCACTCCAGTCTGGGCGACGGAGTGAGACTCCAACTCAAAAAAAAAAAGTGCTTCACAACACATGACAATGACATGGAAGGCAGCTGTTGGTGCCCCTCATAAGGGGTGCCTGGATGCAGCCTGCTTGCCACCACGTGCATGCCATCTATGACGGCTTACGTGCTGCAGGGATGAGAGGCCGCGGAAGGCTGCACCATCCAGGAGCCTTCAGCTGCTGCCGCTGGACAACCCAGTGGGGCGGGTGATTCTGACCCACCTCCTCCCACTCGCCTTCCCAGAGTCACGTGGCCATCTCATCTTGGCCCTCAAGCAAGCCCAGCCTCTTCCCGCTTCGGGCCTCGGCACCGCTCTTCCCTCCCCAGGCCATCTTCCCTCAGACCAGGCACGGATCACTCCTCACGCCCCACTAGCTTCCTGCTCCTGTGTCTCCTCCTCAGAAGGCTCCTGGCTGTCGCTGTGATTAAAAGTCAGCCCTGCCCCATCACCTTCTCTCCCTTTACCTTGCTCTATTGTTCTTCAAATACTTATTACCACCTGGTATCACACTATGTTTATGCATTTAGTTTTGTCTTCTCAACGCTATGAGGGCAGGGACTTTTTTTTTTTTTTGTCAGGGTCTCACTCTGCTGTCCAGGCTGGAGTGCAGAGGCAGAATCATGGTTCACTGCAACCTCAACCTCCTGGGCTCAGGTGATCCTTCTGTCTCAGCCTCCCAAGTCGCTGGGACTACAGGCACATATCACCAGGCCCAGCTAATTTGTTTTTGAATTTTTATAGAGATAAGGTCTTGCTGTGTTGCCCAGGCTGGTCTCGAATTCCCGGACTTGCGTAATCCTCCCACCTTGGCCTCCCAAACTGCTGAGATTACAGGTGTGAAACACTGCGCCTGGCCAGATTTTTCTGCTTCTCTGTTATGTGACCAGAACTTAGAACAAGACTGGCAGATAATGGGTCCTCAAAGAATATTTGTTGAATGACTAACTGGGGAAAAAAAATGAAGGCTCTGCCCTCCCAAGCTCTGAAGGTCAATTCCAAGTTGAGGTTGTGGTTCCAGCCCAGATATAGAGCCGTGCACTTGAAAAGTTTGTGCTGGTGTGATTCCCAGACTGCCGATTCCCAGAGCATTGCTGGCTTGAAGCCAGTCAACAGCTGTCCTTCAAGCACATTCTGATGTGATGCGATTTTACAAGGGATTGGGCACTGCTGGCCTCTTCTCCCTCAGCTGGTCCCCACCCACCCCCCACCTCAGCTGCCCTGCGCTCTTCCACATGGCGCCCAGCTCTGCCCCAGCCCCGGTCCTCTTTCTTGTTAGATACTCTTTGTAGCTGTATTGCTTTCTAGAACTATTTTTCTTACATTAGCAGGGCACTTCTGTGACATTTGTCTCCTACTGGCTCAGAAGCTCCTTGAGAGCCAGGACATGGTCTGTCTGGTCCACTGCCTTTTCCTTTCTTTTTTTTTTTTGAGTTGGAGTCTCACTCTGTCACCCAGGCTAGGGTGGCACACTCACAGCCACTGCAGCCTCGATCTGCTGGGCTCAGGTGATCCTTCTGCCTCAGCCTTCCAAGTAGCTGGAACTACAGGCACGTGCCACCATGCCCGGCTGATTTTTTGAATTATTGTAGAGATGAGTTCTTGCCAAGTTGCCCAGACTGGTCTCGAACCATGGGCTCAGGCAATCCTCTCACCTCAGCCTCCCAAAGTGCTGGGATTATAGGCATGAGCCACTGTGCCTGGCCTTTTCTGCCAGTCAATCCTCAGTCTCCTCAGCTGGGAAATGGGTTAAGTGTGCCCGTTCTGCTTGGTGATTGCAAAGATGAAATGCAGAACACATTGGAGTGTTCATCAGAGTGCCTGGCATTTAGCAAGTGCTCAGTGTGGGTGTCTGGAATGAATGAAACTGGAAATTGCCACTGCTTCAAACAGGAAGTAGGGGACCGCTTTTATTTTACTATTTTCTTTTACTTTTTTGATTTGATATACTTATATTATGAAATGATGATCACAGTTGCATTAGTTAACACATCCGTCACCTCAACTAGTTACCATTTTAAGACCTTTTGTGGCGAGAACATTTAAGAGGTACTCTCTTAGCAAATACCAAATATTCAAGTATACAGACAGATTCCAAGTTCACTGTCATCCCGCAGATCCCAGAACTTACTCAGCTTGCAGTGGAGTCTGTCCTCTGGACCAACAGCTCCCAGTTGCCCCCGCCCTCAGTCCTTGGCAACCACCATTCTACTATCCTTCTTTTATTTTAAATTAGTGCAGATTAGTTTTATGTTTTCATCTTTAAGGAGCTTGAAAGCTTTCATCTTGAAAGCTCACTAGTCTTTACCTGTCTTAGCTTGGGATTTGGGTCCTTCTAGTATCTAATAACCTCCCCAGTCTCGTCTCTCACCAGCTTTACAGACGTTCTGGGTTGCTGCTGCCAGACATGTCTCATGTTGACTTCGGCAGGGGCTTGCCGAGTGGCTCTGATATGCCAGGCATCTGTTTTCCAGGTCCTGCTATGGCTGGAACTGTCCAAAAACTCATGTTGAAATTTAATCCCTAATGTGGCAGCATTGAGAGTTGGGGCAGAGCCTGCATGGATGGATGAACCCATTTGTAGATGAGTAGGTTAATGAACTAATGGGTTATCACGGAGTGGAGTGGTGGCTTTATGAGATGAGCATGAGAGGTTTGAGCGAGCATACCCAGTCTCCACCACATGATGCCATGTGTCTCAGGTAGATGCCAGCCCCTGGCCATTTCACATTCTGAGCCACCGCAGGACTCTGCAGGGTCCCCACCAGCCGAGGGCCTTCCCTAGATGCACCCCTCGACCTTAGACTTCTCAGCCTCCAGAACGGCGAGAAATGTATTCTTTTTCTTTATAAATTACCCAGTTCCAGGTGTTGTGATATAAGCAGCAGAAAATGGGCTGAGACAGATCCACACTTTCTTATCTGCAATTCTGAAACCCAGAAAGCTCTGAACCAAAATATTTCTCACCTGTTGTGGTAACAACTCATTTGGTGGCAAAGTCTGCCCTGACCTCTGTGAGGTTGTTGACAGTCCTTGATTCCACGTGGTACGAATATCCGTACATCGTGCTATAGCATTATTAACATGTTGGCATACTGGGTACCACCTGAGAACTTGGGGTTTTTCATCATATATGGCAGGGATCCCCAATCCTGGGGCCATGGACCAGCCTGCTAGGAACAGCTGGGCAGCAAGAGGTGAGCAGTGGGCGAGCAGAGCTCCGCCTCTTGTCAGATCAGCGGCTGCATGAAATCCTCATAGCACGAACCCTACTGTGGACTGCGCATGTGATGGATCTAGACTGTGTGCTCCTTATGAGAATCTAATGCTGGATGATCTCTCTCTTCCCACCCCATCCGTCTTCCATAAAACTGGTCCCTGATACCAAAAAGGGTGGGGACCACTGGTAGATAGGATATATACCATGTTACCTTTTAAAAGCCCAAAAGTTCTGAAACACAAGCTGACCCCAAGGCCACCCAGAAGGGGCTGTGGCCGAGCAGGATGGAAGGGCCTGGATTAGAGGTGAGAGGAGGTGGGCTTGCTCCCAGCTCCTACAATGCTGCCTTGCACAATCCAACATCTGAGGTCCCTGATATGCACCAATTTCCCTGGTTCCTCACCTAGGAAATGGGACCTTTCCTGTCTCAAACACAATAGGCTCAGAAACCAGATAACCCGGCTTGTTAGATACCTGTGCCACAGAAGCGAACGGGTTCTGAGTGAGATCTGAAGGCCACCCCGAGGAAAGGCCATGGATCTCACTGTGTAAGGGACCGGCGATACCCTGCCTTCTCACTGGCTGTCCTGGTTTGGGTGAGGCCCCATCTGAGGGAGTTCCAGGTCTGACTCCACCGAGTGGAGCCACGACTGTACCTTGGCTTTCTGCAGCACCCTTCCTTGGCTGGAGGCTCCGATGGAGGGGCTCCTCTTCCTCAGCTCAGAGACACAGTTGACTGGGAGAGGTTGCTCTGTGGCACCGTTCTGGGGCTTAATTGCAGTTTCCTGTGGTGGCAAGAAACAGTGACGTGGGTGGGGCCTGGAGCCGGCTACCACACTCAGCCCCCCCACCACAGGAGTGAGGACACCTTAAAGTAGAAGGCAGTAGGCGACCGTGAAAGCACTGGACAAGGGGAGAGGAGGAGACACTTGAGGGCCTTGGGACAGAGATAATGGCAGCTGCATCCATCTCACGGGATGCCGCTGAGCAGCCTATGATGTGCAGACATTCCCTGTACAAAGAGCTGCCGGCCCAAGGTGTTACATGGACTCGCTCATATGGCTTTTCAACATGCCTATGGAGTAAGTGCTGCCATGTCATCCTATTTCACATTTCACAGATGAGGACACGGGCAAGGTCAAGTTGCTGGGCAAGGTCAGCTGGTCGGTGGGTGGGTGAGCCAGGGCCTCTGTGCCCAGCCTCTCCCCTACATCCATCCTCGTCTCCATACCACCTCTACCCCTTCCAGCTCCAGATCACTGCTTAGTGCCTTGCTGGGGTGGCTCCTTAAGTGACTGTGACATCCTAACACGAAGCCTGCAGGGGACTTAGAGACAGCTTCTCCATCACCAGTGGGAGCTACTGGCCCAAGATGTCAGCGGGGCTGAGCTCAAGGAACCTGGCACAGGCGAGGCCAGGAAGTCCTCTGGGAAAGCTCCACTGGAGGCCAGCGTGCCTCCTGCAGGGCTTCTGGGGCCTCAGACATCATGGCAGCAGAGCCCCGAGGATAGGACCAGCCCCCTGAAGACCCCAGGGGAGGCCAGGCACCAGTGACTAAGGCACTCCTGGGTTTGGAGTACTGTTCCCATTCTGCTGAGTGACCTTGAGCCACTAATCTAGCATCTCTGAACCTCGGTTCCCTTATCTGCCAATGACGCATATAATACCACCTCATAGGACTACCGTAAACACTGTGCGAGATGACGCAGACTAGATGCTGCACTGGCCGTGGTCATGGTTGACACACACTTGTTACTCAACGGTGGCTGTTGAGTTATCAATACCCCAAGGTCATTTCTAAGATCACCTTCAGGATAAAAGTCACATGGTGGTGCTTCTGCGGTGAGAGCAGGCCAGAGAACCAGAAGGCCTTACCCCCAGAGTCCCCTTCTAGCTGTGTCACCTGTGGTGTGTCCCTCCCCTCTGCAGACCTCAGCTTTCTCATCTGTAAATGGGCATAACACTGGCCCTCGGACAATGGTCATGATGGAGCTTTCTGTGGCGTGTGAAGGCACACGTGAGCAGCTCCCCAGCAGAGCCGGTGCACTCACCCCACTCCTGTTCCTGCTGCCCACAGAGAGCCCCAGGGACGGGCCACCCGCCAGGGCCTGCTGCAGGCGCTCCTTCACCGCCACCAGGCGCAGCTCCAGGTCGATCCGACGCTCTTCCTTCTCCCGGCACTGGGCCTCCAGGGTGGCCACGGCCTCTTCCAGGTCCTTTAACTTTGCTCCTGGATCCAAGGCATGATGAGAAAGAGGTGAACCCACCTGCCATGTCGGGGCAGCTGGTGCGGCCAGGCCCCTGCGGGCCTCCCGGAGGCCTGCCGACCTCTCTGTCCTGGTCAAGAGCTGGACCTTGGACCTGGGCCAGCTCTGCGCTGGGTGGTGTGGTCTTTATCTGCTCAGAACCCATTTCCATCAGCTGGAAGCAGCCCTTTCCCCTCTCATTCCCTGTAGTTTGGGTGGAGCTGACCCTACTTCCAGACCAAGGATTTGGCACATAACTTAGGCCTGGCCCATAATCACAGCTCATCTCTGGTCATAGTGACTGGGTTAGGAATCAGAGTTGGACCGATCAGAGTGAGCTCTGAGGCTCTCGCGGCTTTTGTTGGGAAAAGAAGCTCTCCCCTCTGGGTGGCTGGGAGGCCTGTGGGCAGCTGCTGTGCCACAGTGAGAGGAGAGTGAAACCGAGGAGAGAAGACAGAAGCACATGCGAGAGAAGTAGCTTCCTGGTGGCATCATGTGAGTTCCCAGGCCTCGCTACACTGACCTCTCAGTTTTCCAACGTCATTTTTCTTCTTTCCATTTCTGTGTCAGTGTGACGTTTTCTGCTGCTTGTAAGCAAGAGTCTTGACACAGGGCTTGACAGACCAGAATCTCTCCTAGGACTTTGCTGCTTATTAAATTTAATCTAACAAACCTACTATTTGTACCTTCCCTGTGTCAAGTGCTGTGTTGGGTCTTACCAGGTTTAAAATTGGCTCCATTCTTTGTCCTGAGGGAGGCTGTGTTGGAGGGTTTTCCAGTGATGCTGAACCTTTACATGCATTCATTTGGTAAATGCTTACTGATTGTTCTCTACATGTCAAGCCCTGTCCTTGGCCCTTGGGACGTATACGTGAATGACAGGTAAAGGCCCTTGCCCCATAGAGCTTAGACTCATGTGTGTGTGATGCACAATAAATATAAACTTTGTGTGTCACAAAGTGAAAGTGCCACAGGAAATCAAGACTGAGTGGGACAAGGAAGAGAGTTGGCCACTCCATCCTGCTTCTGAATCTCGGGAAGTCCTTGCTATGGAAACAGAACCACCTGCCTCCGCCTTCCTCCTTGGTTCTGGTTCTTGGCCACACAGAACAAGCTTATCCTCTTAAACCAGAGCTCGGGATTCTTGGGTGATCTGTGGACAGTGCCACGGGCAGGCACGTGGGCCTGAGGTTGCTGCAACACTGTGAACTGTGCCATTTCTTCCTGGGAAAACGCCCACAGTTCCATCACAGGGCTGCATGCACATATTCTGTAAGGACAGGATGACAGGACTCCTGCTGTCTCCAGCATGTAGGGAAACTGAGGTTGAATGTGTGACAAGTGGCCCTTAGAGAGAGAATTCAGAGGAAACACAGCGGAAATGGGGTGTGGAGGAGCCCAGAGCCTGCCAAGGCCTCTGGATGTCAGAAGGGATCCGGGGAAGTGTCTCGCGCATCTGTGAGCGAGTTGGGGTGAGGTTCGAAGCAGTCTCTTATGCTGAGGCATACTCTGTCTCTCACAGTCTGAAGTCAGGCTGCATCATACATGTGACTGTGAAGGTGCTTGCATCCCCGACCCCAAGGTGCTTAGCAAAGCCACTGCCTATGCTTTAATTAGAATTACAGCGATGAGGATACAAGAAGAGGGGGAGGAAGGGGAGGGGAAGGAAGGGGAGGAACAGCCCCCTCTCCCCGGGTAGAAACTAGGTGGCCTCTGTAAGAGACCCTGCTGTGCCCAGGATGCACTGCCCCCCCGCATCCCCCCCATCCAGGCACCTGGGTCACCGCGAATGGCTTCCTTCAGCTCCCGCTTCTCCTGCCGCAGAGCCAGCAGCTCAGTCCGAATCGTCTCCTTCTCCTTCTCCAGCCTCTCCTTCTCTACCAGGTACCTGCGGGCATCCTCCTCCGCCCGGTTCTTGCCATACTTGTATTGATTAGCACCTGCAGGGATGTGGGGAGGGATAGGCCCTCAGTCCTGACCTCTGGGAAAGGGACTGCATGGTGCTAGCGTCTCCCTCCACCTCAACTTCTCCACCTATAAAACGGGAGTATTTAGATCTAGTCCCTTGGGTCTATTTGGCATGAATCCCTAAGGACAGAAGGAAAAAAAGGGCAGCCGTATGGCATGGGACAAGGAGCAAGGGCTTTGGGACAGATGACCAGGGTTTGTGTTCATCCTGCCCTTGTTGGTCGTGTGACACCAGGCTAAAGCGAATGTGATGTTTTTCTGTCTTCCCTCTAGCCCTTAGTTTTCCTATTTGTAAATAAGGATATTGATAAAATTTACCTCAGATAGGTGCGGGAAGGTTTAAATGAGATAATAATGGAAAGTGCTTCGTACCTGGCAAATAGCAAGTGCTTTAGTAAATGTTAGATAATGCTAGTAATATGATAAAACAAATTTTGTGATGTATGGCACACTTTGGTTTTCTTTTTAAAAATCCTTTCTTTAGAGACAGGGTCTCACTCTGTTGCCCAGGCTGGAGTGCATTAGCATGATCACAGCCCATACCTCTCCCACTTCCCTTGACCTCCTGGGCTCAAGCTAGCCTCCCGCCTCAGCCTCCTGAGTAGCTAGCTGGGATTATAGGTGCCACCATGCCCAGCTAATTTTTTAATTTTTTGTAGAGATGGGATCTCGCTACGTTGCCCAGGCTGGAACACACTTTCATTTTAAAAGAGCATGTTTTATAGTCAACTCTCAAGTATCCATAGACAGGGACAGAGCCACATATATCTCAAATCCATCAAGATTCTAGATTTGGGGCTATAGTCAGGCATTGTCTATTTTATGACTGGGGAAGGATCGGAGGAGGGAGGGACCTGGTAGTCTACCGTAGGTTCAAAATCATGGTGAGGATAAAAACAAATAATTAACAGCAAAAAGTTACTGGGCAATTACTCTACATTGGGCACCATATGCTAAGTCATTTAAATTGCATTCCCGTTTAGTTGTCACAAAACTTACTATTATCAGCTCTGTTTTATTGTTGAGGAAACTGAGGCACAGAGAGGTTAGGTCCCACTGCCTATATTGGCAGAGCTGAGGTCAAGCCCATGTCAGATCCTGGGTCCAGGCCATGCAGTACTGTGCTAGCGGAGCCAAGATCATGGTCTGACCCCTCAGGGGAAGTTTTACTTTTCCTGCTGTCAACAGCCACGTGCAGCCATACGTGTAAGCCGGTGCAGTTCCCATGGCTTACTGATAATTGGGGGGTCTTGTCTCTCCAGCTCCTGTAGGGACGGCAATGGTCACGCAGGGACCCATGCAGAAACCAGTTCCTGACTCTACCACCCTGCAATTCAAGGCTGATCATAAATACAGCAGAGAGAGCGGTGAAGGGCACCCATACCTCCCCACTTCCCAGATACATGATGCCTCCTGGGGGAGGCGGCTCCCAGACTTTTGTATTTTATAGTCTGGTAAAATTTTAAAAAATAAGTAGAACAACAAAGGGCTATCAACATCCTATTGCATCAGAGAAGGAGCTTTTTGTGCTCCACTGTCACAGGTGAGGAGTCAGCTGTTAATGTCATTGGGGTTCTCCTGTGAGTGATGAGTTGATTTTCTCTCCTGCCTTCAAGATCTTCTCCTTGGCTTTGGTGCCAGAATTTTTACTGAGGTATGTCTTTTGCCTTTAACTTACTTAGACTTCACTGAACTTCATGAATATGTAGATTAATGTTTTTCAATACATTTGGCAAGTTTTCAGTCATTACTTATTTCTCTCTCTCTCTCTCTCTTTTCTCTCTAGAAATGGGGTCTTGCTATTTGCCTAGACTGGTCTTGAACTCCTGGGCTCAAGTGATCCTCCTTTCTTGAACTCCCAAACTGCTGGGATTACAGGTGTGAGTCTTATTTGGTATTTGTTATGCTCACTTCTCTGTCTTCTCCTCTGGTGCTCCCTGTACACATATGGCACACTGAATGGTGTCCTAAGTTTCTCTGAGGTTCTGCTCATTTTTCTCCTTTTTTTTTTTTTCTCTCTGCTCCTTGGCTTGCGTAATCTCTTATCGGTCTGTCTTCAGGTGCACTGAATTCTTCTGCCATTTCAAACTTACTGTTGAGCCGGTTGAGTGAGCTTTCATTTCAGTCATTATACTTTTCAGCGCCATTATTTCCATTTGGTCCTTCTTTTTATACGCCTTATCTCTTTATTGTTCCTATCTGTTAATACATTGTCATCTTCCCTCCTTTCGCTTTATTTCTTTGAACATATTTCTAATGGCTGCTTTGAAGTCTTTGCTAAATTCTACACCTGGGCCCTCTCACCGGCAGTTTCTGTTGCTTTTTTCGCTTCTGCCTGGATCACACTTCCCTCCTTCTTTGCATATTTCCTATGTTTTTGTTGAAAACTGGACACTTTAGATCATATATTATAACACCTTTTGCTACTGTGTCTTTCCACCTTCTTTTCTTATCTGTGTAGCAACTTGACTGGACTATTTTAGTGAAATCTATTTTCCCCTTGCAGTGAAGCCTCAGATCCTGCCCCTCAGAGGGCACAGCCCTGGGCAAGTGTACAGTCACCCTGGGATGATGGTGTATTAGTGGGAATCTGTGACTCGCTCTCTAATCTCTCTGTTAAGCTGTCTGCCTTTGTTGGCATTATACCCTGCTGTTGGACTCTCCTCATTGTCAGCTGATTGCTCTACTGTTTCCGACAATGCATAAATCGCTCGACTGTCTGATCCAGTTAAATTCAGCCCCTTTACAGAGTCATTTTGGAGACCAGTCCTGAGATTTGTTCTAACCCCTGGAGGGCTCTTAGCTCTCTCTCTCTGTGGTTCTCTCTGATAAACTAGCTGACCTACGGTTTAGGTTATTCTTCTTCTGAAGCTCCTGGCCTCCTCTTACTTACTTGCCACTAAACCTCCATTATTTTTGAGTGCATCCTTTGGCTTGAGTTTCCCCAGGCTCTGTTCCAGCTTAAGTCACTTCTTTTGATGGAGAGCTTTGGAGTTCCCAGTGCTTACAGCTTGCCTTTCCCCTTGGGCAAAGTTTCTGAGTCACTGCTCTGGATCTGGGGGTGGGAACAATGGCCTCTGTGCTGTGGCTGAATGTTTGTCCCCTCCCAAACTCATGTCGAAACTTAATTGCGATTGAAGCAATATTAAAAGGTGGGACCTTTGTGACTAGGCCATGTGGCCTTTTCCTTACTGGGTAGATTAATGCCATAATAAGAGGGCAAATGTGCCTCCCTTTTGCCTCCTTGCCCTTCCGCCTTCTGCCATGTGATGACGCAGCAAGAAGGCTTTCGCCAGATGCTAGCACCTTGATCTTGGACTTTTCAGCTTCCAGAACTGTGAGCCAATACATTTCTGACCATTATAAATTACACAGTCCCAGGTATTCTGTCATGACAGCACAAAAAAGACTAAAACAGCCTGCTTCTCTTGGAGGGACACTCTTGCTTTACGAGCAGGGTGCTGGGTGGGGGCAGTGACCTCTGGTCTTCTCTGCTTGCCTTCTCCAGCATAGAACCTCTGCCCTGAGAATGAGCTGGGATGAGGGCAGTTGTGACCCCAGTATTCTTGGCCTGTCCTACCTGGGGCAAAGCCTCTGCCGTGTGAATTGGATAGAGGAAGGACACTCCCTGCCTCTTGGCCGCACCCACCTGGAATTTAGCCTCTGAGCACGGAGCTGGGCATGATAAGAAATGCTGGCAGTCTGCCCTTCCCATGGGGACACTGCTGCCCTTGACTGGGAACTGGGGGAAGACAGAGCTTTCTTGTCCACACCTGCCTAGAGTGGAGATTCTTCCACACTGAGTTGGGGAGTAAAAGTGCCCAAATGCCGCAAATGCTTACTGTTCTTACTGAGATTTTACAACTTTTCTAAAATAAATGTATCTTCCTTTGCTATATGCCCTTAGGTCAATTTCCAGAGACATTAAATGACTGTTGTATTAAATGTCACCAATTATGGTTGTGTTGCCGGGGAGTGGGTCCATGGAGTTCGTCGTACCACCACTGTTCTCAGCAGTCACCTGGCCTTTGGGATTCTGGCTCCTGGTGTTCCTGTCCTTTTAAGTCCCCTCCCACACTAAATAGTGCTGGCCTGGGCCACCATTAGGATATTGCAGAAATAAGAGTGTGACGTCTAAAGCTAGGTCTTAAGAGACCTTGCAGCATCTGCCCTGCCGCTCCCTCTTGGGTCACTTGCTCTGGGAACCAGCTTTACATCATGAGGACAAGCAACCCTATGAAGATGTTGCCATGGCAAGGAACTGAGGCCTCCTTCCAACAACAGCACAAATTTTCCAGGCATTCAAGGGCGCCTCTTTGAAGTGGACCCTCCCACCCGTCAAGCCTTTAGGTGACTTCAGATGACCAGCCAACATCTTGACTGTACCTCATGAGAGATTGCAGCCAGAACTACCTACCTAAACCTCTCAGGATTCCTGATCCACAGAATCTGTGTGACACAACACATGTTCATTGTTTTGAGCTGCTAAATTTTGGGTAAATTTCTTACGTGGCAATAGGTAATTAATACATGCTCTTGGGCAAGATCCTTTGGCTAGAGACTTCATGTATACATCCCTAAAATTCATATGTAGAAACCTAATCCCCAGTGTAATGGTGTTTGGTAGGTGATTCTGTCTTGAGGGTGGAGCCCTCATGGATGGGATGGGCGCCCCTGCAAAAGAGACTCCAGAGAGCAGAACGATGCCATCTACAAACCAGGATATAGACCCTCATCAGACACCGAATCTGTTAGCACCTTGATCCTGGACTTCCCACCCTCCAGAACTGCGAGAAATACATTTCTGTTGTTTGTAAGTTACCTAGCTTATGGTCTTTTGTTACAGCAGGAGGAAAGGACTAAGACACCTTCCCTTTTATGTCCTTCGGTTTCTTCATCTGAAAGACAACCTTGTAGGACAGCACTGGTGGTTTTCCACTGTGGTTTCCACTGCCCTTCAGGAAACCCTGCAACTCCTGCAGTGGCTGACAGTCTCCTACATGGCAGAGGGGAGGCCAAATGGGCCCCAACCAGGGTGACTCCACTTTTATATTTCTTTTATAAACTGGGCCTTCATATCATATTTGATTTGAAGAAAGGGTTTGCTTTTTTTTGGTCTGTTAGTTTTTTTGTTGTTGTTGTTGATATTTTGTGATTTCTTTAATCTTACATGCTTATTTCAGTTTAGTTTTCCGTTTCAAACTGGGCTTTTCACAAAGCCCTGCATTTCCAGTGCCCCTGAGAGTACAGTGTAGAGAATGTTCCACAACAACCCTCCAATTGTGCAGAGAGGAAACTCGGACCCAGAGAGGGGAAAAGGCCTTTTTCCAAAGCTACTCAGTAATTTAAGGGTAAAGGGAGGGATGGAATCCAGATCTCTTGACCCCCGGAGTTGTGATCTATGCTCATGCAATGGAGCTATGATATAGAAAAGGGTTTAAAAAAAGAATTCTTCAATAAAAACAAAACCAAAAGCAAGTCTACAAAAAACAAAGAACAGAACTGACTTTGCACGGACCCAGATTGTGTACAGTGTGGTTCACAGCAAGCAGCTGTGTTAGTCGGGATCTGGGCAGGAGCCATAGCTTGGAGGGTCCCCACAGGGGCTGCAGCGAAGGAAACACTCCCAGGGCTGTGGCGGGTTATGAAGAAATGCAAAACACAAAGAAAAGCCTTGGGGCATGTGTCCTCGGGGAAGCTGCCTGCTCTGAAGGTGAATCTCACAAGCAGGACTGACTGCCAAAAATCAGGCAGGATGCCCGGCAGCGCTGCCTGCTGTTCTTAGTTGTGCCAGTGCAGCGTGGCCACCAGGTGACCCGCTGAGCCCATGGGTGCCAGGCTGGGGCTTGGGCTGCTTTCGGGACAGCTGGTGCTGGGATGTCTAGAGGGATTAGTTCCCCACTTATTACCCCAGATCAGAACTAACAGAGCCTCGGAAATAGATGCAGCTTGTAGACAATCTCTCTATGGCATCATTTGGTTTTAAATCTTTAAAAATCAGTTGCTGATATTGAAAAGCAAGTCGATTTCACATAAAGTCTAGATTTCTGGCATCTTTTGAACAAGTGTCAAATCTGGCTGCAGGTACTGGCACCACAGCATGGGACCCTTGGTGGAGCTGGGCCTCTCCTGCAGCTGGGCCCCAAGCCTCCAGCTCGTGGCAGTCCTCCCTGTCTCTTTTCCTTGTGCCACATGCTCTTTGCTCTGTAGAGCAGTGCTTGTGTGTTACTTTCTTGGATGGAATGTTTTCTTGCACCTCTCTTCCCTCATATCAACTCCCTGGACTCCAGAGAGGCGGATGCTGAGATCCCCTGTAGACCGCTCCCCCTCCTGCCTGGCAGGGTAGGCCCACATGGACTCACTGGAGGCGTGGCGCTTCACCTTGGCCTGCGGGTCAACACGATGGGACTTCTCGCTGCAGGAGGAGGCATGGCGCTTCACCTGGGCCCCCGACGGGCGCGGGGGCTCCTCGTCCTGGGCAAGAGATGGAGGAGGGTGGTTAAGGCAGTGGCTTGGCCTAGCACATGAGGGAGTGCCCTGCCTGGCTGGGTGTGGGCAGTCCCTGCTCTGAGACTTTGGTCCGACATTTCTAAACCCATGCAGCACTCAACAGCCTTTAAACTCCTTGCACGAGCAGTGTGCCATTGGAACCTTGTGCCTTGCTGCTGGGGGGAGCAGAAAGCAGCCCTAGATGGGGCCATCTACTGAGAAGAAAGTGAGATATCCTCAGAAGACTCCAAGGGACCCATGTGACTTCTCACCAATATTTCTGTCCTCATACTTGGAAGCGTCCTTCTAACTCTGAATTGCTCACACAGTGTCTTAATGTCACGGGTTAGGTCAGCCAGTGGTAGACGTGACACAGCTTGGTAGGCTGATCACACATTTGTGCATGAGGAGTACTTAGGGCACTCAGAATCCTGCCAGCGTTCAGGAGGGGATGATGACCACGTGATACGACTGTGCTGTTGTGCACAGCAACGCCGTTTGTTCCTTGAAGGCCTTCTGAGGCCCAGCACTGAGCTAGGATTTTTACAGAAAGTATCTTATGTCAATCGTGCAGCCATCCTAGAAGTTAGGTTTTATCCTGTCCATCTGGAGCTAGGAAGGGACAATCAGAGATGTGAAGCCTGCGGTCACCTGGCCTAGCCCCACCCCAAGTCTGGTTTCAGCATCACATCCTTAGCATTAAACTGTCCTGTTGGCAAGCCCTGCGACCGAGAAACACCTCGAGCTACATCCACGGGGTCCTCTGAGTCTAAAGAGAGATGATGTGCACAGAAGGATGACTGGAGAAGGTTCTAGAAAACGGAGTCCTAGATGTAAGGACCCAGTGGCACCCAGCCCATCCAGGGCAGAAGACCGGCCTGCAGACATGTCTAGTGTCCCTGGCAGCCTGACGCCCTCTGTCCCCCAGCTGTGAGGCCTGGTCCACCCTTCCACATGGCATCGGAATGTGGCTCTCCTCTGACTTCCAAGGGAGGAGGCAGCACCATGCATGCTGCATAAATGCCCAGGTCATGGAATGGCCACACAGGCCTTGGGTCAGTGAAAAGGTTGGCATCTCCTGGGCTCAAATGGCAATCCAGGGTGACTAGCCTGAGGGGCTGAAGCCCAGACCACGAGTGTCACCAGGTGGAGCCTGTGGGCAGCCCTTGGTCAGCACCTGCCAGATGCCAGGAATCAGCGTTAGCTCCCAGAGGAGCTGGCCCCTGGGTCCAACCATGGATGACCCGCAGGGCCTGCAGGGCCCATGAGCCCTTCTGATCTGGGCTCCTCCCACCGTACCACCCAGCCTTCCCGCCAGGGACCTCCCATCCGTCTGTGATAAGAAGGGTGCCTCTTCCAGCTGCTGGGTAAGTGAAAGTGACCTCACTGAGGAACAGGAGGGAGAGCCCCCACGCTGCCTCCGCAGCAGCCCTGGCAGCCCTGAGTTACCTGCATCTTCTCATAAGGAACATCATCGTAGACTCGGGGCTCAGGCCACTGATTCTGGCAGGATCTGGCGTATCTGGAAAACAAAAGGCTCACTGACCATAACAATGACACTCTGTGGCCTGCAGGGCTTTCTCTCCTGCCCTCACTCCCTTGCCAACTAATGCGGGAAGTCCGTAACTGCTGTGTCATGCCACATGTCATGCCATGTGCCGTGCTGGGGTCTCATGGCGAGGCCTGAGTGACTCTCATAACCTGGGAGACAGGGGACTCATCACCTCCATCCGTGAGTCACAAAACAGAAGAGCCAGGGCAGCAGCATCCACGGCTGGGCAACAGAGCTGGGTCTCCAACCTGCCATGTGCCAGCTGCGTGCCCACACTTGAGGGTGGGGGAGATTGGGGCCACATGGCCCGAGGGCGGGGCTGGCCTCAACACCAGGCCTTCCCAGGCCTGCTTGTTCAATCCACAGCTGCACAGCTCTGGGCAGCCCCTCCGCCACACCCTCTTTGCTGGGAGAGAAAGCTACCCACGCCAGTCTCCCAAAGACACAGAGTTCTAGCTCCCCTCCCGTCCCCCAGGACCCAGGCTGGCCATGGGCCCAAGAGAGGGAGCTGAACCAGGAGGGATGGGCTGCGCCTCACAGGAAAGAGTTGCGCCCAGCGCTGACGATGCTGGTCAGGGTCTCCACGTCCACGTAGTCATAGTGCAGTGCCTCGGGGGTGACTCTGGAGCCCGTCTCCGCCAGCAGCAGCCCCAGCCAGCGACCCATGTCCTCCGAGCAGCTGGCCTAAGGTAGGAGGCAAAGGTGGGGCATTTGGGTACCGTCGGGGCTCCCGGCTACCTGTCCACTTCAGCCAGACCCAGAAACAGCTGCGAGTGCCTATCACATACCCAATACATAGGGGTCAAAGAGGAACAAGGCTAGAATACACAACCAGACATCTAAGAGGCTCCCTCCCTCCCTCCATTCATTCCCTCCACTCAAAGGAATGGAAGACCCTCCCTGACTACCTTGCTAATATAGCCTATACTCCTTCCATCGTCAGAGTCTTCCCACCCTTTGGATGTAACACCAACATTTGGGTGTTTTGGTATGTTTAAAAGTAATTTCTTTTTACTAGAGGAGGCTATTTATCATATAACTCATTGTTTTCTTATGTTGTAATCATAATTGCCAAATAATTATAGTACTGTACACAGGAACATCTCCATAAAGCTGCTGCCAACTAAACACATACTTATGCTAATTCTTATTTTAAGAGAATTGCGACCAAATCGAGTTAGTATGCAAGTGCTGTGCGTAGCTAAAAGACGCACATGTTTGCTAGAGAACTCTACCCAAAAGTCGAGAAAAGTAAGAGACCTATCTCAAACTAGCAAAAATAAAAGCGAGCTATGGAGACAGCAGTTCTTGGCATTTAAGAACTGAGAGAGCTAGTGGGTCCTGGGCAGAGAACAAGCCCACGAGGCCACGGATTTTCTGTAGTGCCCTGGACAAGGTAATCGCCGCCCTGGCCTCAGTTTCCTTATCAGTCACAGGAGAAGGTAGTTACTTAAGTTTCCTCCAGTGTTAGCATTCAAAATTCTAACTCGCCAGGGCTGCCTGTTGGGGAAAGTACACGGTCTTGCATGACCTTGGGGAGGTGGGCCAGGGCCAGTGGGAAGGACACTGTGCCGTGAAATAAAGCCCCATCTCACCCTCCCACTTTTCCAAATGCTTCTGGAGCCCGCGGTATGTGCTGATGTCATTTCAGGTTCTAGATAAAGAGGAGCATGCGAGCGGGCCTGGCTCCTGTCTTCTTGTGACTTGAAGGTTTCTACCCAGCATGGGAAAAATCTTTCTAAAAATGTGCCTTGCTCGATGGAAGGGGCCATGATTAATCTGGGGACGACCACTGCAGGAGGTTTCAGGGATTCCAGAATCAGCTCGGGTGAGACCAGACTAGATACCTTTCAGGTGTGGGGCTTTAAGGTCAGGGAGAGTAACAAACCTTGGTTTTGGGGCTGCCAGATTTAGTAAACTAAGGCAAGAATGTTCTGCTAAATAGGAATTTCAGGTAAATAACAAATAATATTTTTAGTTTAGGTATAAGCTTAAGTGTTGCATGGGATATACTAAAAACACGACTCGCTGTTTACCTGAAATTCAAATTAGGGGGGTGTCCTGGATGCTGTTGGCCACCCCACTCGGTCACCCGACAGCAGTCCCCGTAGTGTCAGTGGCAAAAAATGAGACCCCGGTGCTGTCCCCCCACCCCCGCCACCAGACTCCTGTGTCCTCTCACCTCCAGGATGGCCACCTCCTGCCGGTTTCGCAGGATCCTGAAGGCAAAAGGGTGCCGGGGCCCGAAGCCCGGGGCCACCTCGCAGCCATGGAGGGTGATGGCGCCCACGTGCGTCCGCAGGTCACGGTCCTTGTGGAAATACAGTGTGTGGTACTCCAGACGGCACCAGCGCTCCCGCCAGCCCTGGTTCAGCAGCACATTCAGGTAGCCTGGGGGGACCGGCAGTGTGACCCCACGGCCCGTCCAGGATACCACTGGGGCCAGGTGGGTGCATGGTCTACACCCAGGGCAGTCCCGGCACTCTAGCTGGACACAAGGCCCTGGGGTCAGCTCCCTGTGACCTCAGCCTGCTCCTCGGAGCTGCTGGCTGCAGCTGTGAGATGGGACTGATGTGACCTTTGGGCATCGCAGCACAGCCCGTGGGCCCCACCTGGCTTGGCGAAAGCCAGGACGTCTACACACGACAACGTCTACACACGACAACGTATACAGTACATGTCTCTCCTTCCCCCAAGCACACGACTCTCCTTCTCCCAAAGTTACTGTCACTAAAGATGGAAATGCACGGATGGAGCTGACACCTAGTGGCAGTGTGTGGGAACATGACATTCACCAAGGTCAAGTATCTAAATCCAGCAAGATATAGCTGGCTATACAGCCGAGGACCTGCGGTTTACCATTCCCTCTTAATGTTTTAGACCGCAATGTATCTTTTAAACCATAATATGCTCTGATTCACTGATTACAAACTGTTTCTTTCTGAGACCGGGTCTTGCGACATTGCCCAGGCTTTTCTTGAACTCTTGGCTTCAAATGATCCTCCCGCATCTGCAAAGTTCTGGACTTACAGGCGTGAGCCACTGTACCCGGCTTCAAAATATTTAAGTCATGTGCTTTTATAAATATTTTTCTCAGGCTTAGTAGAATATTACTGCATATCCAAAGTATCTGATTTCTGATTGGATTTCAGTAAATGAACACGGCATTTACATGAGCAAACAATGTTTTCCACTTCAAGTCGCTTGAAACTCATATTGAGTGCATTTCTAATTAAAAGTAATTAAATACTTTTATACAAGAAGTTCCCTTTTAAGACTGGGTTGTGATTTGTATACCTGGCATGTTAGATAAGATAACCTCTCTCAATAAGAGTGGAGGGGGCCGGGCTTGGTGGCTCAGCCTGTAATTCCAGCACTTTGGGAGGCCAAGGAAAGTGGATTGACTGAGTCCGCAGGTTTGAGACCAGCCCGGGCAACTTGGCGAGATCTCGTCGCTACAATAAATCAAAAATTAGCTGGGTGTGGTAGCGTGCACCTATAGTTCTGGCTACTTGGAAGGCTGAGGCAGAAGAAGGATCACCGAAGTCCAGCAGGTTGACACTGGGGTGGCCGTGAGTGTGCCACTGCACTACAGCCTGGGCAACAGAGTGGGACTCCAACTCAAAAAAAAAAAAAAAGAAAAAAGAGTGACGGGAACTGGGAAACTGAGGTCAGCATGGGCAGCAGTTTGGGCTGAGGGCACAGGGAGCACAGAAACATGGGAAGGCTTTTCCTCTCGCTGAGGATCAGTGTCTGGAGAGAGAAGCCATGGGAAGACTTGGGGTATCAATGGGGAGCGGTGCAGCTGCCGGCAGGCTGAGTCCCCTCGCTGCCCTGTGTGCGAGGTGGGTGAGGCCTGGAGTGCTCCTGGCCTCGGCTCCAGAAGCCTGTGTCCACAGGGCCAGAGCCCTGCACTCTGCCAGGAACCACACGAGGCCCACAGGGGCAGGCCCCCTCCTCCCCTCCCTATGTCTACAGGCCTGGACCCCTCCACTGTCCAGGACCCACCCCGTGTCTACAGGCCTGATCCCCTCCAGGACCCACCCCTGCCCTTCCCCGCCAGGACCCACCGCAGCATGGAACCTCCCCCTCGGTGGAGGTGGTCTGCAGGTCATCGGGCAGCGGCTTCTTCTTGGAGAAGGTGATGATGCGAGTGATTTTGCGGCCCGCGGCCCTGCTCACTGAGCCCTTCAGCTCTGCCAGGCTGCTCTTCTTCCCTTTGCCTATGGGGCAGAGATGGGTCAGGGCAGAGTCCCGAGGTCCACTATGTCCCCTTCCCCACACTCTTTCAGGCTGTGCACAGGGCTGGTCCTGTGGCTTCAGGTATCCAGAGTGCTCAGGACTGTCTGTCACTGTAGGCTGCAGGCAAGGCCCCTCCCCGCCCGGCTTCTTACGTCTGAGGCCCCAGAGGCCCTACCGTGTTCACAGGTCTCCCGGCGCCCAAGGGTGGAACAGCCGTCACCCATGCCCAGGCTGTCGGGGTCTGAGGTCTGCTTCTCTTGGGACAGCCTCTGGGGAGGACACAGAGAGCCCGTCAGAGGCCCACTCAGGAGGAGTCCTTCAGGGCTCAGCCTCTCCTCAACTCCTCAAGCTCATGTGCTTGATCCCACAAGACAGCCATGGTGTGGCTGTCACAACTCAGACGTAGCTGAGCCATGACTCAGATGTGGCTGTGCCATGGCGTGGCTGAGCCACGACTTGGCCACGGCTGTGTCTTCTGGCCCCTCACAGCCTATTTGGGACAAGGCAATCAATTCCAACACGCTGACATGAATGCCTTGGAGTCTGGACTATGTGGCAGATGATGGATGTGGGCCGGTGTCCATGTAGAACACTAGTGTCCTCCAGCTTGGGGGAGACAGGTCCCTTGGGAGGCATTGTGGGAAGGGACAAGGGGGACAGGACTGGGCACAGAAAAGCCATCAAGGCATGGACCAAGATGACAGTGTGGATGGAGGAAAAAGGCACACTGGCAGATGTCACCAAAACAGGCTTGACAGGGCCCGGTGACCCACAGGAGTCATTACAACTCCTGCTTGGAGAGGAGGAGGATGAGGACACACACACACACACTCTCACTCACACATGCGTGTGCATGTGCGTGCGTCCACACACACATACTCTTCACAAACTCACACACTCAGACACACACACTCATGCTAATTTACACTCACACACTGACACACAGATTTATACTCCCACACGCACACACACTTGCACTAATTCACACAATACACCCAGGCACACACACGCTAATTTACACACTCACACTGATACATGCACACATTCACACACACCCATACACACACCCATGCTAATTCACACACACACACTCGCACACACATTCATGCGAATCCACACACCCTCACTCTCACGCTGACACCCTTAGCGCGGCTACTTCCCTCAGGCTCCACTGCCAGCCAAGGCTTTGGCGACAGGGCCCACTTCCCGCCCCACAGCACCCGGGCTCAAGCACCCCTGAGCACCCTCCCAAGGACTCTGAAGTCTTGCCTGTGCTTTAAGTTCAACAGAGCCATCCTTCGTTCCCACACCCTCAGCCTTGGGGCCCCAGTCCCCTCTGTGGCTGCTGGCCCCCCGACTGGCTGACGCACCCTCCCTTCTGAGCTGGCTATGTTGGCCGCTTCATTCCCGCTCTCTCCTGCTCCAGTGCCTGTTCCCTCTGCCCAGAAGGCCCTTCCTTGCCAGTTCTTCACCCTCATCTGCAATGTCGCTCCCTCAAGGAAGACTTCTTGGGCCTCTGGGGGGTAGACCCAGGACACACCCAGGGTGCCCGGCGCTCCACCCTTCCTGCATGTACACAGCTGGCATCAGTACATGTTACGATCTGGTTCCTGCGCGCTCCCCCTCAGGCTAAAGAGCTGTGGAGTGGGGCTTGCACCTGTTTTCATTTAGATTTCATTTCGGAGCCCAGCACAGAGCCTGAGGCCCCGGATATACCCTAAGCAGGGGCAGGTGTTCAAGATGCTGCCCGGAAGGATGGGGCAGCAGGGTCGCCCAGGGCCAGACCCTCTGTGTTTAAATCCAGGCTGCGTTTCTTACTGACGGTGTGGCTCTGGGTAAAGCTCCTTGTGCCTCAGCCATCCCCTCTAAAAATGCACCTCTGGGCTAGGCATGGTGGCTCATGCTTGGAGTCCCAGTGCTTCGGGAGGCCAAGGCAGAGGGCTCACTTAAGGCCAGGAGTATGAGACCAGCCTGGGCAACAAAGTGATGCCTCGAATCTTTAAAAAAATTATTATTAAAAAAATTATTTAAAAAATGCACCTCTTCAAGGAATCATCACAGAAATGATCTTAGTTAATACATGCAGAGAGTTTAAAGCACATGGCATGGTCACAGTCTAGAATGCCAGCCCCATTACATCATGCAAGACCATGTGTGTGTGTCTCAGCCCTGCCTCTAGCCTGTAATGTCTCGAGGGACAATTGGGTCTAAGGCCCTTGTCATCCACGGCACCTGCCAAGTGCGGGCACAGCACAGCTCTGCCAGTGGTCTGCCTAGCTGGTTGGTGACAGCTCCACTCAGCCTCCTCTTCTTTTGTTTTTTGTGTTGGAGTCTCACTCTGTCACCCAGGCTGGAGAGCAGTGGCACACTCATGGCCACCCCACATCGACCTGCTGGGCTCTGGCAATCCTTCTGCCTCAGCATTCCAAGTAGCCGGAACTACAGGTGCGCACTACCACGCCTGGCTAATTTTGAATTTATTGTAGAGACGAGGTCTTGCCAAGTTGTCCGGGCTGGTTTCGAACCCCCAGACTCAGGCAATCCACTCGCCTCGGCCTCCCAAAGTGCTGGGATTACAGGCTGAGTCACTGAGGCCGGTCCACCCTCTTCTTCTAATGGACACATTTAACTTCTTTTTCATGACACAGTCACATGTGAACTCCTGTCCTAGTGGGGTGAGTCTCACCCTCCTCTGGCTGATTCCCCCAGACACCAGCACTCACTTAAGCATTCATGAATTTATGGAGCACGTATGATGGTGCCAGCTCTGTGCTGGGCACCTGCAGTTTGTTCAACATCACTGGCGGGTGTCTGGCTTCACGTGGCCTTCGAGGCCTCTGGAGGTGGAGCCCTGTCTGGTGCCCACTGCCCAGCCCAGGGAGACCTGGTGAGATGGACATACCTTGTCTGGGTCTGGTCTGCCTGGGGGCACGGGAACCCTGGGTCCCTCGGCCCGCTCAACCCCCGGCTGGCTCACCTCTCGGATGACCTGTGGGAAGACTCACAACCGTGAATGGGAGTGCAGGGTGATGTGGGGCCAAGGAGAAACAGGTCCGTGGGGTCAGAGCCGGTCCCTGGGGAAGAGGCGGGATGACACAGCTGCCTGCAGGGGTGTGGGGCGACGGGACTGTTAGAGGCTTTTGCTGTGTCTGTCCCTTGGGCTGAAAAGATGCCTAGCCGGGCACTACTGAGAATAATTTGTGGGGTCTCGGAGAGCTGCTTCCCTGCCCTGGCCTCAGTTTCTACTTCTGCGACATGGGAGCATGCAGGCTCTGGGTCGTCTGAGGATTGTGAGGTCACGGCTGTAGAGGGTGTGTGAACTGCTCACCCACAGGGAGAGGGACTTGCTTCTGTGACTGTATGGACCTTAAACCTGTGGGGTCGCTGGGCTTGTCCCCTCCATGTCAAGGTGTGGAAGCTGAGGCTCAAAGGCCTCACCCCAGGCCACACAGCAGTCGGCATGCAGGGCACGGAGGAGCAGCAGACGTACAAGCTGCAGCCTACAAGCGGCTTTCCTGGACAATCCCATTTTGTCCTCAAGCCTAGTGGTCACCGAGTTACAGATGGGGTGATGAGGCTGAAGGGAGGCCACCTGCGAGGCGGAGGCAGGGCCAGGAACCCCAGGCAGGTATGCAGCCCCGGCTACACCCTACGCCGATGGCTGTGCTGGCCCAGATGTCAAGCAAGCAGGCTTTCCTTTCACCCCGACCCCCTGCTGGCAGGTTCCCTCCCCTTCCCTACCTCCTGACACAAAGGTGGCATGAATTCCATGGGAAGCTGTTATCACAGGAAGGAAGGGTGGAAGGGAGGGGCTCGGTATCACCGTTCCAGCAGGAACATCAGGGGAGGAGAGAGCTGGTGTCAGAGGGAAGTAGAGGCCATGCTGGGATGGAGGGTCTGTTGCAGAGAGGGGCTGGGCACTGCCGTCTTCATAACAGTCATTCTTGACAGCTACTGAACACTGACTGCCCGGCCGGCACTCTGCCAAGTGCTCTCTAGAACCCCTACAAGGACCATTTTACAGATGAGAAGACTAAGGCACAGAGAGGTGAAGTTGTTTGCAGGACGTGTGCTGAGGCCTAGGACGTGTGCTGAGGCCTAAGACTTTCGTCCTCTCTTGGCATCACTGTGCCACCCTGTCTGTGGCCTTGGGAGTGGATTTGCTTCTTAGCTTCAAGTCCTGGCCCCAAACACTTGGTTGTGTGGCTTTTGGCAGGTCACTCAAGTTCTCAAAACTGTGCCTCAGTTTCCTCACCTGCAATGGGGGCAATCAAAGTCCCATTTTGAAGAATAATGAGGTTCTTAGCACAAAGCACGGCACACGGTGCTCGTATGCTGTGACTCCCATGTTCTGTGTCTCTGCAGATGCAGAAGCTGGCCACAGGGTTGTCACAAGAATGTGCATTTCAAGGCAAGGAGGGAGTTCTTTCTTGCTCTTTCTAGGAATTAGCTTCCCTAGAAATCTGCTTCCCTGTAGCTACGAAGCTCCCCACCCAGGAGGTCCACAAGCGCCTGCTGGACAGGCCCGCCTCAGGGACCAGGGAAGGCATAGTAACTAGCAGGGGCACAGGTGGGACCTTGGCAGGGGTCTGCCTCTGGGAGGTGTTCATGTCTCTCTCTACACGTAAGCCATCGCCAAGGCAGGGCACATGCACTTGGGCATTGGGCAAGGCCTGGTTCTTCCGGGAATAGGAGCCTGCCAGCTCAGGGACAGGAGAGGCCCTGCTGAGGACCAGAAGGAGGAGGAGGACCTGGGAAGAGGGGGAGGCGGGAGGGGGCGGGGTGCGGAAGAGGGGAGGCAGGTGGAGCCACGCACCTTCAGCCACTCCTCGGCCTGCTCGTGGCTCTGCAGTGCCAGCACCAGGACCTCGGTGGCCCCTTGTGAGAAGCGCAGCTCGTGCCTCTTGTGCCGGCTGTCCTTGGGTACGTAGACCACGCTGCAGACATCCAGCGCCAGCTGCAGGTGTGGCTGCCGGTCCTTGGAGCTCTTGTAACACTGACAGGGAAAGAAGGGGTCAGGGCCATTGTGGGGAGGGTGGAACAGGGGGCGACCTCCCACAAAGGCCCAGGGGAGGCTCAACCCCCTGTGAGGCCTCCCACCCATCCAGCCATGGACACAGCAGGGCCAGCGGAAGGCCAGGCTAGTTGTCCTGGAGGAGGAGCCTGAGATAGGGTGTTTGGTCAAGCTCTAGGCTCCACTACCCGTGTGGGAAAGGCCGACTGTGGCACAATACCGGGAAGGCCATTCAGCCTAGAACCACAGAGGAGCGAGGAGGCCTATTACGGGGACACGGCGGGAACTGAGGACAGACTCTAGCAGGGATGAAGGGTGGCCTTGGAGAGCCATTGTTTATCAGTAAGATTCTCGCTTCCTCATCCTGCCATGAGGCCAGTGACACCTTCATGCCAGAAGCCGGCAGTAACAGCA
>CAUYQG010131325.1:0-14331 GCA_963574415.1 Tarsius wallacei
ATTTAAAATATTGTTTCTAGCTGGGCTCGGTGGCTCAGCCTGTAATCCCGCGTCTTTGGGAGGCTGAGGTGAGTGGATTGCCTGAGCCCGCGGGTTCGAGACCCGCCTGGGCAACTTGGCGAGACCTCATCTCTACAATAAGTAAAAAAAATGAGCCGGGCATGGTAGCGCACGCCTGTAATTCCAGCTACTCAGAAGGCTGAGGCGGAAGGATCGCCGGAGCCCAGCAGGTCGAGGCTGCGGTGGCCGGGAGCGGCCACTGCACTCCAGTCTGGGTGACAGAGTGAGACTCCAACTCAAAAAAACATAAATAAAATATTGTTCTTAGGACTACATCATTAAAAAGAGGATAGAGCCTATAAATAAGTAATTCATAGAGAAAAGATCTCAAATATTTAATAATGTCATGAAGATGCTTGCCCTTTTTGCTCACAAAATTTGAAATAAAACTTGAAAATTGTTTACCAAATGTATACAGTATGTTAGGTGCTGTGAGCTATTTATTTTTCCACCTCTCAGATTGGCAAAGATGAAAGAATTTGATAATGTCCAGTGTTGATGAGGAAGAAAAGATGAGGAAACAGCATTGCTAGTGATAGCAACAGAAATAGATGTGATTTCTTTCTTTCTTTTTTTTTTTTTTTTTTTTTTTTGAGTTAAAGTCTAACTCTGTTGCCCAGGCTGGAGTGCAGTGGCATGTTCACAGCCACGGCAGCTTCGACCTGCTGGGTTCAGGAGATCCTTCTGCCTCAGCCTTCCAAGTAGCTGCAACCACAGATGCATACCACATCATCCAGCTAATTTTTTACTTATTGTAGAGACGAGGTCTTACCAAGTTTCCCAGCTGTTATCGAACCTCTGGGCTCAGGCAATCCTCTCACCTCTGCTTCCCAAAGTGCTGGGATTATAGGTGTGACCCACCATGCCTGGCTGGATGCAATTTCAAAAGAAAATTGGCAATATCTATCAAAAGAAAAATTACACATACATTTGGATCCTGCAGTTATGTTTCTAGTATTTTTTCCCAAATGTATTTACATAAAACACACAAAGTTTTAAAGTTGTTTGAAATTGTATAAAATTGTAAATAAAAACAGTGATGCTATATATTTAAGAGACTAAATAAATATTGGTAAGTAGAATATTCTATAGTTATTTGAAAAAGAGATGAATATATGTGTACTGATAGACCGGATGTGCCTGTATCAGAACATCAAATATACTCCATAAATATGTGTACTTATTATGTACCCTAATAATTGAAAATAAAATTTTGGTAAAAAAAGAATTAGGCATTAATAGTTAAGGGTAAAAATAAATTCATTATATAAATTATCACAAAAAGAAAAAGCAAAGTTGCAAGACAACATGTGTAATATTAGCCTATTTATTTATGTTTGTGTATACATTAAAAACTTTGAATGTTACTCAAGAAGCAGTTAACAGTGTACATAAAGTAGGTTACAGAGTGTTACTAAGGGTCTGGAGTGGTGTGGGGAAGGGACTTTCTTAGTTCTTTACATTTGAAACTTGACCATGAACACACTATTACTTTGAAATTGAAAGAGTATATTGTAAAAAAACTACTGAGTGGAAGGTTTTTGGGGAACAGGATATTCACTTGGTCTCATGTATTACTTATTAATTACAAAAGAAAAAAGATACACTCAAAATGGAGAGATTTGTCAGTTACCACCTTAAACGATGGTAGTTAAACTTGGCATCATCTGGTGGGAAAATCTGAGAAGTTCTGGTTTTCCACAATTAAGAAGTAATCCTTTGGCGGAAAAAAATCATATAATACATTTTAAATGAATCCATTTTATTTACGTAATGCCAGAGGTTCACTTAATAGATCACTTCTGCTTACAAATGGGAAAAACATGTGCCTTTACAATGACGGTATCTGACATTTGCTCTGTGAACCGACTCATACCACAAAATCTCCAGTTGGAGGAGGAGCTTATATGATATGAACCCTGACGTGGTTCAGTAAGAGGTATACAGCACTACCAAATATACAGCACTACCAATGTTTAATGTTAACAGTCAGACCAATCTAGAATGTGTGATATTCTGTAAGACAACAGCTTGGACTCTTCAAAAATGTCAATGGCATACAAACCAAAACAGGCAGAAACTGTTCCAGATTAAAAGGTTGAAGAGGAAAGATAATTTAGTTTCTTTGTTGTACTGTGATGTAGATAGTCACTTTTGTTGTTTGTTTTTTAGACCGAAAGTTCTTATATTAAAATATACATTACAAATTTAAAATAATTACTAGTCAATTTTTAAGACAAATAATAGAATTATCAGACATATCTTTATAGTATAGTTTTATCAGGGAATTTTTAAAGAGCTATTTGTGCTCATGTACATTACCTATAAATGCCAACAGGTAACAGCCATTACTAGTGATTTTCTACCTGACTTCTCAATTCTATTAGTGCAGAATTCTGTTTTGCAGCCAAGAGATTCTTGTATTCTTCATTTTAAACATTTTAAAAATCCCTTGCTGTGTTTTGTAAATAAGTGTCTTTTAAAATATGAGCTTGCAGCCGGGCTAGGTGGCTCAGCCTGTAATCCCGTGCCTTTGGGTGGCTGAGGTGAGTGGATTGCCTGAGCCCGCGGGTTCGAGACCCGCGTGGGCAAGCGAGACCTCATCTCTACAATAAATCAAAAAATCAGCCGGGCGTGGTAGCGCGCGCCTGTAGTTCCAGCTACTTGGAAGGCTGAGGCGGAAGGATCGCCGGAGCCAGCAAGTCGAGGCTGCGGTGGCCGGGAGCGGCCACTGCACTCCAGTCTGGGCGACAGAGTGAGACTCCAACTCAAAAAAATAAAATAAAATAAAATAAAATATGAGCTTGCATTTCTATTTCTGTTCTGTTAACTTTGACTCTCAGTTTAATGATATGTATTTCAAACCTGCTGATCTATAGAGTACCCACATAATAAAAATATATTTATTTAAAAGCTCTTATTTATTTTTAGAGTCAACAACCTGAATTTTTCACTTGATAAGAAAGATAGCAGTTTAGTCCTAATTTATTCTTCCAGTTATCTCTGAGAAAGGGTAGAATTATTTCCACTGAACTTCTTTGTAAGTTGTTTGAAATAGTAGATAGAGTTATTTGATTAACTATGTTTAATTTTTAAAATTTCATATTGGGTTGTTTTCTAAAATACGTGGTTTGGTAATCCCTAAACTTTTAATATGTTTAAAATTTACCGGCTGGGTGTGGTGGCTAACGCCTGTAATTCCAGTACTTTGGGAGGCTGAGGTGAGAGGATTGCCTGAGCTCAGGGATTTGAGACCAGCCTGGGCAACTTGGTGAGACCTCATGTCTACAATATATCAAAAACTTAGCCGGGTGTGGTAGTGTGCACCTGTAGTTCTAGCTACTTGGAAGGATGAGGAGAAAGGATTGCCTGAGACCAGCAGGTCGTTGTCGGGGTGGCCATGAGTGAGCCACTGCACTCCAGCCTGGGCGATGGAGTGAGACTCTGACTCAAAAAATAAAAACAAACTGCTCTGGCATGGCCGCATTTGGCTGGAGACTTTCTCACAGCTGGTGTTTTTCCTGTCCTCAAGTCCCTTTCACCTTACTTTTCTTAGGTATTGCGGTTTCCGGCAACAAACAAACAATTAAATAAATAAATAAAGTTTACCTAAAGATTTAGGATACCAGACAAAAAATATTGCAAACTACTGCAGTTAAGACAAATATTAAAATTTAGGATTTTTAAAAGCATATAGCTGTAGATTGCTTATATTTCTGCTCCCATGAAATTTAGATATACATAAAGGGTTGTGTATGCTGCACATCACCCTCAACTGACAAGGTTTTTATTTTTGTTTTAGTTTTTGAGTCAGGGCCTCACTCTGTCGCCTAGGCTGGAGTGCAAGCTCACCACAGCCTTAACCTCCTGAGCTCAGGCAATGTTTCTGCCTCAGCCTCCCAAGTAGCTGGGACTACAGGTGTACGCCACCATGCCCAGCTAAATTTTTTGATTATTTTGTAGAGATGAGGTCTCACTATGTTGTCCAGGCTGATCTCCAACTCCTGGGCTTAAGCAGTCCTCCTGCTTTGGCCTCTCAAAGTACTTGAGTACAGGCATGAGCACCACACCTGGTCCCCCCTGACAAGGTTTTAAAAAAGTTGTCCTGGGCAAGTTGGCGAGACCTCATGTCTACAATAAATCAAAAAATTAGCCGGGCATGGTAGCACGCGCCTGCAGTTCCAGCTACTTGGAAGGCTGAGGCGGAAGGATCGCCGGAGTCCAGCAGGTCGAGGCTGCGGTGGCCGGGAGTGGCCACTACACTCCAGTCTGGGTGACAGAGTGAGACTCCAACTCAAAAAAAAAAAAGTCGTCTACTTCTTCTCTATACCCAAAGAGGATAAGAGTGAGGGATTTGAGCTGGAATAGTTCATGAGGAGTTGAGTAAAGAGATTAGAAATTGTTTCAATGGCCTAAGTAGAGGTGGAGAGATAGGAATACATTCAAATGACCTTGAAAGAACTGTCTTTGTTTGGTACAGTATGGATTTTAAGGAAACATGAGATTTGGAAACATGAGATTCACGTTTTTAACGTGAATTTTATTGCTAGCTTGATTATTGCAATGGAAACAGTGATGGAAGAAAGCGGATTTTTAAAATGTGTGTATCATTTTAAAGATAGCTACAACTTTTAGAAATTGAGTTGTTTTCAGTAATTAAATTTATTGATGTGGACTTAGTTATTGGAGCATAAAAGTAAATTAATTTAGATGAAACTTTCTGAAGTGATACATTCCTCTTGCCATTCTAAAAAGTGTAGTTTTGGATGATATATATTTTATGGTTTATAAACTATTTTAAGTGGCATATAAATGTACAATAGTACTTTTAAATCATGTTTTCTTGGTGAAACCTCCTCTTTATGATGGGCACCAGTTAGTTACAGTGCTACAATACTGCTGATAACCTTCAGAGCTTGTGACTGAGGTGTAAGAATGTTAGTCCTTTCTCTTAATTGCTTCAGATTATTTTTTGAGGTTTCATATTTTTTTCTTCTATCTTATTTCCTGCAAGTTAATATTCCTTACTGTACTGTTTATAATCAGATCCTATCACTTCCTTGATTAAAGCCATGCAGTTACTTCCTGTCACACCCAGAATAAAACCCAAACCCTGTAATATGGCCTACAACACCCTACAGGATATAATTTTGCCCATCTCATCTTTTCTCACTTCTTGCCTTGTAAGTCTCCATCTGCAGTGGCTTTCCTTTATACTTGTTATTTTCTCTGCTTGGTGTGATCTTCTCTCGGTACTTTATATTCCTGCTTCCTGATAATTCAGGTTATACATTCCCTGAATATCTTAGCTAAAGTAGCCACTGGTCATGTCCACTCCCTTTCCACAGATACCATGCTGCACCATGCTGTCTTATTACACAATATAATCTTCAGAATACTTATTCTGTCTGAACTTACCTAATTATTTTTTTGTTTATTGTCTGTCTTCCCCACTAAAATATAACTATCTCATTCATCTGTGGCACCTATAAACTTGTCTGGAACATAATTGAAACATATTTGGATAGTATATTTTTCCTTTGGATAATCAAACTTGTAAACTTTTTTTTTTTTTTTTGAGAAAGCAGGATTTATTGAGGACAGAAAAACTCCCACAGCGGGAGGGGACCCAAAGGGATTGCCCTGAAACTTGTAAACTTTTAAGTAAATTAAGAATAAATAGGCTCTGGATAAGATCAGGTGACTCTTTTTTGATATTTGCCTTTTTAACATCTATTTTGACTCATCAGAATGAATAATTCCCATCTGAATTCTAGAAAGATGATGATGCCAATTACTTACCAGCTAATCACAAATGTATTAGATGGAAAGGGCTTTACATTTATTTACAATTCCTTTTATTTATTTCATATTCTTAACCATCGAATTTGATGTCTGCACTGAAGGGAGAGGTGGTATTTTTAGTCACCATTAGATGATGCCTATAACCTAGACGGACCAACAGAGATGAGAAAAAAAAAAAACCTGTTGCTAACTGGTGGATATTGGGAGAAAGTTTGACCTTTTCAATGTGATTGACATTATATGTACCTATGACTGATGTCTAAGTTACTACTAATTGACATTTCAGCTGAATACCTTGGCAAAACTCATTATAGAACTTGCTTTAGTGGGGAAAACAAGATGAACATAAAGAAGGATAGTATAATAGTATAAATGTTAAAGAGCAGGGAGGAAATGAAGAATTCCTTGTTATAATTATCTTCAAAACCAACACTGAATATTTCTGTTTTTCTTTATGTCTATATGCATATCTATTTGTATGTATATTACAAAAATGATATGCCATGTATATAAAATTTATAGTGTGTTTTTTTAAAACCTGGCATTTTATCAGGAGCATCTCTTCATGACATTAGGCATTCCTCAAAAATATGATTTTCAGTATCTGTAAAATGTTTTATCAAATAGATATGTTGTCATTTATTTGACATTCCTATTTCTTCCACCTTCTCATATTATTGACTGGTTATTGACTAATATAAATAACCGCGTTGTTATTTTAAAATATGTCCTAATTAGCACTTGGACAGTTGGAGAAGCTCTCTCTATGTTTACTCTGGCCTCTGTTAATCAAAACTCAAGCCTTTGCTCCCTATTACATTGCTAGCATACTCAGACCAACTCTTAGCTCCTTAAATAGTTAACTGACAGATTTATATAATTCATTTTAAAAATTAAAGGAAGATGCAAAGAAAACCTTTATTGGGAGTTCCATGTTGTGCTAAGTGCTTCATATCATTGTATTTAAGCCTTAAAATTAACATCCTTGGGAGGAAGATGACTTCTGCATCTTACAAATTAAGTAACTAAAGCTTAGAGGGTAATGGTCATACAACTGATAAATAGTAGAGGTAGAATTTGAACCAGGCTCTGTCCAATTCCAAAGCATAAGTTCTTTCTACCATTTTGTACTACTTCCCTAAAAAAGTAATAATGGGCAGGGCATAGTGGCTCACACCCATAATCCCAGCGCTTTGGGGGTCCAGGCAGAAAGATCTCTTAAGGCCAGAATTTCAGGACCAATCTTGGCAACAAAGTAAGACCTATCCATACAAAACATTTTTTAAAATTAGCCAGGCGCTAGCTACTTGGGAGACTGAGATGGGAGGTTCACTTGAATCCAACAGTTTAAGGTTACAGTGAGCTTTGATTGCCTACTGTACTTCAGCCTGGGTGACAGCCTATCTGAAAAAAAAAATATTGATGATCATGATGATGATGATAATTATGATGGTACCCTTTTAACAGTAACAGTAGCTAATTGTTTTTTAATGATTTACTGTGTGTCAGAGGTTATCTCATTTAATCTTCAACGCAATCTATGAGATAAGCTCCATAGTGAGCCTAGCTTTAGAAAGAAGAGGATTAGAGACGTAAAGTGACTAAGTCACCCACCCATAGTAAGTATGTGGTGGAGCAACCAAAAATTTACCTGATCCTGTCCTGATATTTTAAAATAAAGAACTTGATGTACAAATTTGTTCATGTTTCTGTAGCTTCCTCAGTACTTTTACAGTGTAGCCATTTTGAGTAAATTTTAAGCTCTTTGGAATCTATTTTAATTAAATAATGACTATACTAATGATTTCTATTTTAGGAGGTTCAATCACTTTAAGTTTTTTTCTAGTACTAATATGACTCTTAAATTGTTACACTGTATGATGGCCCTTGAGGATATTCTCGTTTCATAAATTAGGACACAGACAGCAGATTAATTGTTTGCCTAAGGTCTTATATAAAATCAGAAGCAAATCTAGAACAGGACTTAGACAGTTTTTGATTTTAGGTCATGTACCTACTTTTATCTTGAAATCCTTCATGTTCATGTGTTGAGTTGTTAAAGCTGTGATAGGAAATTGACTGGGCCAGAAGGACCTTGCCGCATTTTTTTCTCAATCTAATTGAGAAAATTAGGTCTCTGAAAGTTCTGCAACTTAAAGGACAAGAAAAGATCCTTATAGTTAGTCTAATTTATATGTTGAGGACCAATCACAACTAGTCATTCCACATTAAAAAAATGTACACTGCTTCTTTATTTTTAAGATTTCAGGAGAAAAATTATACTACAATTATTTTATGTAACAATCTGTATAGAAAATCTTCAAACTATCTAGCCTAAATCTCTCATGCTGATAGTTAAATTTGTTCTATTCTGTTCCTATAACAAGTGTAGGCATAGATAACTATCATTCTTCCATACAAAAGTTCTTCCTAGCCTTACATAACAGCTTCTTTTAACTGAGTGCTTGCATTTTTATTCCATAAATGCTAATAACTTGCTGTGAGTCAGTTTTGTACCAGTAAGCCATAATAGACAGGGTTCTTATCCTTAGAAGTCCTAAAAATCCTTCTGGGCATTAAAGCATGAGTATAGGAGAACAAGAAAACTTCAAGGTTATACTTCCACTGTTGGGTGCTAAGCCAACAGGGCAAAGGAAGGATCTGTACGAGGAGGGTAAGACTCTGGTACCTCTATTGGGCCGAAAACTTATACATTTATTTTTTTCTCTCCATTGTAATAATCAAATCTGGGCAATTAGCATATTTTCCACCTCAAAAATTTATCATTTCTTTGTGTTGGAAACATTCAAATTCTTCTCTTCTAGCTGTTTGAAAATATACAGTAAATAATTGTTAACTATATTCACTCTACAGTGCTATTGAGCACTAGACCTTATTTCTCCTATATGGCTATTCTTTGTATCTATTAACCAGCCTCTTCCTATTTCCCCTCCTCAGCCCTTCCTCTGGTAACCACAGTTCTACTCTACTTCTATGAGCTCAATTTTTTTTTTAGTTCCCACATGTGAGTGAGGAAATGCAGTATTTATCATTCTGTACCTGGCTTATTTCAATTATCCTAATGTCTCTTAGGCTTCTTCATATTGCTGGGAATGGTAGGATTTCATTATTTTTTTATGACTGAATAGTATTGTGTATATATAACACATATTTTTAATTCATTCATCTATTGATGGACACTTAGATGGACTCCATATGTTGACTTTTGTGAATAGTGCTGCAGCAAACATGGTGGGGTAGCTATACTATTTTCTTTCCTTTGGATATATACCCAGTCATGGAATTGCTGGATCATATGATATTTCTATTTTAAATTTTTTTGAGGAACCTCCATACTGTTTTCCATAATGTCTATACTAATTTACATTCCCACCAAAAATGTTTAAGGATCCCATTTCTCTACTTCCTCACCAGCTTCTGTTCTTTCATGTGTTTTTGACAATAGCCATTATAACTGGAGCAAGGGTAATATCTCATTGTGGTTTTGATTTGCCTTTACCTGATGGTTAGTGCTGTTGAACACTTTTTTTCATATAATTGTTGACCACTTATATGTCTTCTTTTGAGAAATGTCTGTGGATCATTTGCCTATCCTTTCATTGGATTATTTGCTTTGTAGTTGTTGAGTTGGTTGAGTTATTTATATATTCTTGGTATTAGTCAGTTGTTGAATGATTAGTTTGCAAATATTTTCTCCCATTCTACAGATTGTCTCTTCACTCTGGTGATTGTTTTCTTTTCTTTGCAGATGGCTTTAGTTTAATATAGTCCCCTTTGTCAATTTTTCTTTTGTTGCCTCTGCTTTTGAAGTCTTACCCATATATTCTTTGCTCAGAGCTAGGTTTTCTTCTGGTCATTTAATAGTTTTGGGTATTGCATTTAAGTCTTCAATCCATTTTGAGTTGATTTTTTGATATGATGAGACATAGGGGTCTAGTTTTATTCTTCTACATAGGAATATTTAGTTTTCCCAGCACCTTTTATTGAAAAGGCCGTCTTTTTCCCAATGAATGTTCTTGGTGCCTTTGTTAAAAATCAGTTGACTATAAGTATGTGTTTTTATTTCTGGGTTCTCTATGCTTCCTTCGTTTTATTTCAACAACTATATACTCCCTTTTCCTGTACTCTTCTACTAGCTCTTCCTCTTCCTGACTTGAACATGCTCAAGTCGTTGAATCATTAAAAAAAAAAAAGACTGCTACTATCCACATTGTCTTCAAGTGAGTCCCCACAGCAGGCCTCTCCCTTCTCTTCATGGCCATTTATTTTGCACAGTGTTCCCCAGTTTAGGTCTGTCTGTTGTTTGCTCATGATTTGGTTGAGTTTATGCATTTTTAGCAAGGGTAATATAGAAGTATTTCTTATCAACACAATATAGAAGCGAAGTTCCGATCTTGTGAAATTGATACATCTCATTACTGTTCACATTAACTTTGATCATTTGGTTAAGGCAATTTCTGCCAGGTTTCCCTAGTGTTGTATCATTTTTCACTTTGTCATTTATAAATATCTTGCAGGGAGATACTTTGAGTGTATATAAATATCCTGTTTCTCAGCATACACTTACCCACCTATCCATTGATGATTCTTGCCTACAACAGTTATTACTCTGATGTTTGTCAAATGGATGGTTTTCTATTTTTATCATTCTTTAGTAGTAGAGGTTCTTAACCTGAGGTCCTCACTGTGTCCATATACCTGTATGCATTTTACTTTGGAGAAGAAGTGCAGAATTGGTCACATTTTCAAGAGATAATTAGAGAGTATTATCTGTTTTCTATCCATCACTACTTTCTAAGTGTTGTGGTCATAGCATCCCCATTAGGATAGATTAAAGGTACATGTGGCTTTGTGTAGTTGCCTTCTGTTTCTGATCTCTTTGCACAGTTTATTCCGAATTCCTATGAAAAGATTCATTGCATAGAAGACCAAAGTATATCTGAGGTGAATAAAAGCAGAGCTGCAATGTTTGTTGTTGTCCTGTATTGTCGAGACTGTTTTTTTTCCTGGCCCACAGTCTGTGAATCACTACATTTTGCTCTATATATTCCTAGTTTGAACTCAGAGAACCTGTATTTTCATCGCTATGGAGTTTTAAAAATAAATACAATATTTGGTCCATCTTGGAAAAAGACTGATTCAAATTTTAGTTTTTTAAAACAATACTGCCACAGATTATAATAACTTAGTTTCTTTTTTATTCTGAGCTGGTTTTTTTTTTGAAGTAAATATATTCTAAAACAAAAGCTTAATTAAGACTTTACCTGAAACATGAATTTTTGTAAGAAGTTGTTTGTATTTTGACTGCTGATGTCTAGAAACTATTTTTATGGCTTTGTCCTTTATATTACTAGCAAAAATGAGATTCTTATTTTTTTGTTCTTTAGAAGCTACTCGGTTTCTTTTACCCATGCATTAAAAAAAAAAAAGCTACTAAAAAAAAGAATGGCCAGTTTGGCAGAAGAGAATTAAAATATATGCAGTAATGATAGAGTTGAAGGATTGTTCATGAACTGATCTTATTCTTATAATAGATGATTATCTCAGTCTAATATGGCTTTTATAAGTGCTTATTCTTTTACAATAGTATAGAGACACTTGAAATAAACTAAGCTCTACTATACAGTGTAAAATTCAATCGTTTATTAAAAGAAGACAGTATGTAAGCTTGATTAAGCAATACCTGTTTTCTTTTCTCCACTTGGAAAATCAGTACTTTGCTATTCCAGACATTTCTTTGGATATTAAGTCTTTGAAAATAGAGATACTTTTTTTTCTCCTTCAAACATTCAGATCTTTTTTGGACTAATGCTATGGGGAAAATTAAATTTAAATCAAAGGGATCAATATAAGTAAAGACACAGACATTTTCCAGTATGGTATATACACATGTTGGGGAAGATCACAACCAGTTTATTGCCACAAAAATACAACACATGAGGAAAACAAATGTTAGGAGCTAGTGTCATAGAGATAAGTAGATGCCATATTGTGATAGGCTTATATGCCAAATTAGGGAGCTTGGACTACTGCGGACTCTTAGAGGTAAGGAGGGCCTGAACTATGGGAATGGTAGAAAGGGCTGAATTCAAGAAATATTAAGGTAGAATCATGCAGGCATAGTGGTAAATCAAGTGTAGAAAGTGAGATAGGAGTCAAGGGTCTTGGCATGGGTGAATGGTAATCCCCCCTCAAGTAGAAAGTGGAAGAAGAAAAGCAGATTTGGGGAAAATAAGATATGTTCAATGTTGCACACTGAGAAGTCTGAGGTGCTTATGGGTTATAGTCGGAGACATCCATGTGATGAGACTACATGGTTCTGAAGCTTGGGGGAGCTTGAGATTGGGGGGTCATTAGCATAATGGTGGTAGATGGAACTGTGTGATTAAGATTACTCAGGGAGGATCATGTAGAGTAAGAAGAGCTATAGGCTAAGGACATAAGGATTCTGGGCATCACGTATATTTAATGGACAAGCAAAAAGAGAAACAGTTTTTCTAAGAGAAGGCAGTATCATAGAGGCCAATGAAAAAGACTTTTCCTTTTTAATTTTCAAGATGTGGAGTACAATTCAGGGTTAGGTACACGAATGTTCATTATACAGGTACCCTTTTTGATGAGGTGTACCCCCACCTGCCCTGGCAGTTTCCCACTACTGCCAGTCCCACCCCACCCTCCCTTGGCAGTTTCCCACTACTGCCAAACCCTTTCTTATAGTATTATGATAATTGTTCAAGGTCCGTTTATGAGTGAAAACATATGATACTCAGTTCTTCATTTCTGTGATAGATCTCTCAGTATTATAGACTCTAAGTCCATCCAAGTTGCTGTGAAGTTCATAATTTTGTTCTTCTTTATGGCTTAATAATATTCCATTGTGTATATGTACCACATTTTTTTTTTATCCAGTCCTCTTTCAATGGGCAGCACGGTTGGTTCCATGTTTTTGCTATTGTAAATAATGCTGCAGTAAACACACATGTGCCGGTATCTTTTTCATAGAGGAATTTGAGTTCCTCTGGGTATATTTCAAGTAGGGGGATTGCAGGGTCATATGAAAGGTTGATTTTTAGATCTTTTAGGAATCGCCACACTGTTTTCCACAGAGGTTGTACTAGTTTACACTCCCACCAACAGTGTATCGGTGTTCCCTTTTCCCCACATCCTCTCCAACATCTGTTGTTTTTTGAGTTATTTATGATGGCCATCCTGACTGGAGTTAGGTGGTATCACAGTGTAGTTTTAATTTGCATTTCTTTGATGACTAGTGAGGCTGAGCACTTTTTCATGTATCTGTTAGTTGCTCATATATCTTCTTTTGAGAAATGCCTATTCATATCTTTTGCCCACTTTGTAATGTGGCTTTTTTTCCCTTCTTTTTGGCATGTTGGAGTTCCTTGTTAGACCTCTAGATGTTAGACCTCTGTCAGACATACAGTTGGCAAATATTTTTTTCCCAGTTTGTGGGCTGTCTCCCTGCTCTCTTGATGGTTTCTTTGGCTTTACAGATGCTTGTCAGTTTGATGAGGTTTCACTTGTCTATCTTATCTCTTATGGCATGGGCACTTGGGGTTTTGATCAGGAATTGATTGTCAGTTCCAATTTCCATAAGGGTGTCTCCTGCATTTTCTATGTTCTTATAGTTTGAGGTTTTACATTTAGGTCTTTGATCCATTTAGAGTTGATTTTTGTGTAGGGATAGGTAGGGGTCTTGTTTTAATCTTCTGTGTGTGCTCAGCCAGTTTTCCCAGCACCATTTACTGAATAGGTTCTCCTCTCCCCAGTGTTTGGTTTGGTGGTGGAGTCTTTGTCGGAGATGAGTTGGTTGAGAAATTAGGGTTTTGCTTCTGGAATCTCTATCCTGTTCTATTGGTATATATGCCTGTTTTTGTACCAATACCAGGCTTTTGATTTTTGTAGCTTTATAATAAAGTTTAAAGTCTGGGAGTGTGATACCTCCTGCTTTTGTGTGTTTGTGTGTGTGTGTGTGTGTGTTGAGGATTGTTTTGGCTATTTGTGGTTGTTTATGTTTCCATATAAAGTCCTGTATTGTTGTTTCCAGGTCTGAGAAGAATGCTGTGGGTAATTTGTTAAATCTGTGTTAAATCTGTAGATTACTTGGGTAGTAGGATGGACATCTTAACAAAGTTGATTCTTCCAATCCTTGAGCATGGAATATGTTTCCATTTGTTTATGTCATCTTGTCTTTGAGCAGTATTTTGTAGTTTTCAGTGTAAAGGTCTTTCACGTCTCTCATTAGGAAGATGTCAAGGTATTTTGTTTTATTTTTTTATGGTTATTGTGAATGGGATTGTGCTTTTTATTTGGGTTTCTGTTTATTTTTGGTGTATAGGAATACAACTGTCTTTTGCACATTTATTTAATACCCTGAGACTTTGCCAAAGTCCTTTATCAGTGCCAGCAGGTTTTTGACAGATTCTCTTG
>CAUYQG010131326.1:0-16737 GCA_963574415.1 Tarsius wallacei
GCTGTCCATCAAAAGAGGACTGGATTTAAAAAATGTGGTACATATACACAATGGAATACTATGCAGCCATAAAAAAGAACGAAATCATGAATTTCGCAGCAATCTGGATGGGACTAGAGTCTATAATACTGAGAGACCTCTTACAGAAACAAAAAACTGAGTATCACATGTTCTCACTCATATAGTAGACCTTGATGATCCAACGTATTACCACAAGAAAATGACTGACAGTGGTGGGAAACGATGGGGGGGTGGGAGGGATAGGGGAAGGGATTAATGGCAGTAAATACCTGTCTGGGGATGGGGGGACACTTCTTATCAACAAGGGTGCCTGAACGAGGCATATTTGTGTACCTAGCCCTTAACTGTACCCCACAATATCACAATAAAAAATATTGAATAATAAAAAAATACATATATACATTTTTGCCACTGTAATTGACATCCTTTTATCTAATTCCTTAAGTAGTGGTACTTTATGTTTTAGGAGGAATACTGTTCTGTAGACCAAATCTGGCTGTTGCCTGTTTTTGTATGGCCTGAGAGCTAAGAATGGTTTTTGCATTTTTTAAGGGTTGTAAAAAAAAATGAAGATAAATATATGACACAGACCATATGTAACCCTCAGTGCCTAAAATACTTACTATTTAGTCCTTTACAGAAAATGTTTGCCAATTCCTATTCTATGGAATAAGGGTCCAAAGAAGTGGGAATGTCTGATGCACCTTGCAAATTCAACAAATATTACCAGATCATTTTCCCAAAATATTGTGACAAATCATATCCCCCCAATAAAGTGTTTGAATAGCCAGGGTCTTGCTGAATGCTGGATATTACTGTTTCTTTTAATTTCAGGGAATTTTTTGGATGGAAAATTGCATGGCCTGTCACTTCAATGTGAATTTATTAATATTTATTTATTTATTTATTTATTTATTTCAGTCAGGGTCTCTATGATTTTTTTTTTGTTGAGAAGAGGTCTCATTATGTTGCCTGGGCTGGTCTTGAACTCATGGACTCAAGCAATCTTCCCTCCTCAGTCTCCCAAAGTGCTGGGGTTACAGATGTGAGCCACCAGACTTGGCCCAACTTGAATTTTTATAACAACTACAGAGGTTGAGAATTTTTCAAATATTTGTTGGCTTTTGAGATATTTTTTGTTCTTGAAGTGTATATCCACTTTCTTCTTTCTTTGCTCATCTTTTGGTCAGGTTATTTTTCTCTGCATTCCATAAGTAGGTACTAAGGACCAATATGGATGAGGCTCAGTGGTAGATGCTCCAAATTCATCAGTGAATGTACTCTGAAATCTTTGAATCACTTTGTAAGAACTTTTAGAATAGAATGTATATTAATCTCAACAAATGGATGTATATTTTACTTTAAAAGTTGTCAAACATATCTGACACTTTTTTTTAGGAAACTCTTCCCCACCCCTTAGTATACAAACTTTCTCCTAAAATTTCATTTACTTTTTACTTTTTAGAATGATTTGACTGATCGATTTGACTATTCCTGTACCACTGTCCTAATATTTTTATGAGAGGTTTTTCCAGTACATTTTAAATATATCCTATGGCAATTTCTCCTTCTCCGTTCTTTTTTCATAATTAATTATTGATTCTTCTTAGAAATTTAATTTTCTAAATGAACTTTAAAGTCACATCATCTAGTTATTTGTACCCATAAAGATAATTTTGAGTGTTGTTTTTCATTTGTCCTTCAAATTACTCCTCTTGTTTCATTGAGTAGCCTAAAGAATGAAGTTAAATGATACTGGTAAAGTTGAGCATTGCTTATCTTGCCCCTGATTTGAAAGGGAAGAGTGTTTCTTTGGGAAATGCAGATGTGACCAGTTCATTTAAAGGGGCTGACAAACAATAGACATGGTAACAGGCTCTGAAATAATGAAGGATACAAAAATCAGCCCATGCAAAGAAATAGGGCAGAAGTGTCAATTTGGTAACCTGAGATGTTGAGCAAGCAGGCAGTATAGGCATTGGGTGGACTTCCACTTAGCAGGTCACTGCTGCCTGGGAAGTCCAGAGTTCACTTTGTAAATCAAGTCAGAAGTAGGTCAAGGCCAGAGAACCCAGCTACTGAGAAAAACTGAAGAAGGAGATTGACACTGTGCTACTGCAGTGTAGAGTACGAAGTCTGGTTTCTGGGAAGTCTGGTTTCTGGGAGCTACTGAAGAGGTGGAGCACCAGAGTAAGAGGAGACCTGCTCCAAGACAAAAGTAGACATTGAGTTCCTAGAGCCCACTTTATCTGCATGCAGATTATCTTAGAGTATAAGGTGAACTGAGGATGCAAGTGAGAATTACATAAATGCAATTCCAAACTTAGAATTTAGGAACAGGAGCCAGGCAGGAGATGACAAAAGGCACTGACTGGCAGGCTTACTTGCTCAAATTCAAGGTTTTATTTTTGCCTGATGACTTTCAGTCACTACAAAGAGAGGATGGAATTTTCTAGAAGGCATATTTTCTATCTTTTATTTTGATATTATTTTTTATTTTGTAGTATATTGGATTGCTGTAAATATGAAGCCCTTATTCCTTTTTTAATGCAAGTCTTTAAAAAAAGAATAGTGGATGCTGTGGGTTTAAGAGAAAGTTACAAATAAAACTCACTCATGAGAAATTAGAATTCCACTCTAAATATATATTTATTGACCACTTACTATATGGTAAACACTGGGCTAAGCCAGTCCTGTCTCGAACTTCAGGGATATTACAGTCTAGTGGGGGCAAATAAACAGAAATGGCAAACAAAATTTACAAAAATAAATGCTAAATTATAACTATGACAAGCATCATGAAGGGAGGCACAGATTGCTTTTTGGATGGATATAGAAGGATTTTGGCTCAGGCAGGGAGAGTAGGGAAAGACTTCCCAGGAAACGAGGACATCTGAAATATTAGCCCTAGTTTAGGAGGTGAGGGAACAGTAGATCAAGTGGAAGTCTGTGGCAGACCAGAGCAAGGTTTCAACAGTCAGTGTGGTCAAAATGCTGAGGAAAAGGAGAGAATGGTACAAGATGATGCTAAGGAGATATGAAAGCACAAGACCATGGAGTGTCTTATAGACACTGCAGAAGCATTTCATGGAAAGTTAGATGGGAAATTTTTTAGTCAGTACGTGGGGGCTGGGAGTGGGAATGAGAATGGTGGAAAGGGTGTGTGGAGGTGTGTGTGTGTGTATGTGTGTGTGTGTGTGTGTGACATAATCTGATTTAGAGACTACCTTGGTTGCTCTTGTAGAGGAATCAAAAGAGAAGGTGTAGTGTAGTGTGGATCACAGATAGACCAGCTAACAGGTTATTTCATCTGTGGAGGTGAGACGTGAAAGCTCAGGCTTAGAGGTTGTGTGCAGAAGTATAGAGGAGTAAGTCACTTAAAGAGATACTTAAAGCCAACAGGATTTGGTGATGGATTGGACATGAAGGGTGAGGAAGACATCAAGCACGAATCTGGTTTTTGGTTCATGAAGCTGGTTGGCTAGGACAAAGTTTTAAGAGGCCATGTACACAGTTTTGGATTTGCTGAACTTAAGGTGTCCTTTGGGTATCCAAAAATGATTATTACAGAAAACAAGTCAATGTGTAGGGCTGAGCTCAGTGGAGAAACTCAACCTAGAGATTTTAATTTGGGAGGCTTCTGCACAAAATGGTGATTGAGGCGATGGTGGATGGCATTGCCTAAGAAAAGATTTTAAAAGAACTAGATGGTCAACATCTCAAAAGCTGCTGTATGATAAGATGAGGTCAACCAAACATCTATGAGAATACGTATTAATGTGGATGCCACCTTTGGTGTCAGTGAGCACTGTTTGGTAGAGCAAATACACTGAACAGCCAGTGGAGAGTGGGGGAGTTGATTCTTCACAATGATGGCTCAAGAAACAGAAGCATCAGGTCTGAACAGAACTTTGAGAAACTTGACAGAGAAGAGGAGGTGAGGGAGGGAAGTAGTTGGAGGGAGAATAAGATTTGTGAAGAGGTAAGATAAGCATTGTTACTTGAAATGCTTTAGTGCAAATGAACAGCTTTTAATGACCATAATAAAAATTGAGCTTTGAGAATAAATAGACTGTGCAAAAGAACCAATGTTCATTAAATCATTTTTTGTGCTACTCCTTAATTGGTAATTGGTTTTCGACCATGACATATTTGTTCATTAATTGGTATGCTTCCTATTTAATCATGCTTTAATGATTCTTTTAGGGGAACATGGCTGAAAAAGACCCAAAGAGAGACCTAAATTCCTGTCCATAATTTCCCCATTACTAAGACAGAGCAATTACAAGAAAGGTTTTTCTATAAGTACTCAATCCCATTTTTATCTCACATTATTGAACGGGCACCTCATAGTGGGCATGATACTCAAGAAAAAGAGATTTTGTAAGTGCCACATGTCTCCCTTTTTGTCCTTGTTTTATAACCACAATCAACTGCCTCCTTTAACATATTTTACTTGTGAATTTTTTTAAAGATGGGATGTGGACTATCCTGTGGAATGTATGACATGCCCTTCAAGTTGACTTTGAAGGGTGATTAATTATAGCAGTGTCTGCTCAGTTTCAAAAGTTCAAATTAAATATACTTCAAAAGTCTTATCAAAGGGAATATATTTTACACACCTGTCACTTGTGAGAAGGGCTGATTTGAGTCAAAATTAGGAAGAAGGTAAAGCTAATCATTCAAAAGCTGGCACACCCTACCCCAGTCTGTTGAATGAGCCAATCTTCTAATATCACTTGAGTGGTCCTGTCTTAAGCACTCCATAACTAATTCTCCAGGAGTTCTGTGATTTCACAGAATTGATGTAATTCATTGTTGGAAAGGACTTTTAGAAATTACTGAAGTCCAAAGATGTGAAATGCAATGGCCGAGCTCTCAGTAAGTGAGGGGATAGTTTAAGAATGCCCTGAAGCCGGGCTCGGTGGCTCAGCCTGTAATCCCGCGCCTTGGGAGGCTGAGGTGAGTGGATTGCCTGAGCCCGCGGGTTCAAGACCCGCCTGGGCAACTTGGTGAGACCTCATCTCTGCAATAAATAAAAAATTAGCCGGGCGTGGTGGCGCGCGCCTATAGTTCCAGCTACTTGGAAGGCTGAGGCGGAAGGATTGCCGGAGCCCAGCAGGTCGAGGCTGCGAGCGACCACTGCACTCCAGTCTGGGCGACAGAGTGAGACTCCAACTCAAAAAAAAAAAAAAAATCATAACTGAAATCAACAAAACTTTGTTAGACTTCTTTGCTTAGGTGAGCCATTAATATCTCTTTTGCTTAAGAGGTTTGGATTGAGTTTTCTAACACTTAAAATAAAAGGAATTTTAACTAAGAGAGAAATATGTTAGCATTCATTTCTCATCCATTTAAAAAATGCTAATCAAGCATCTTCCATGAACTGGAGACTATGCCAAGAACTGGAGATACACTCATGGCTAGACCCTATCCCTACTCTCAAGAAGCTTATAGTTTAGTAAGAGAAAAGTAAATAGGTAATGACAATGCAGTGTGATTAGAACTACAGAAAGGGGCTGTACACCATGCTCTGTAATCTCAAAGAGGGGACATCCAAACTGATGTCATGAGGGGCTTTTTAGATGGTGTAATCTACACAGTGCTACACAGAGACCCAAAAGATACATAGCCAATGATGAAGGTGAGAGTGAAGAGTGTTTCGTGCAGGAGGAAAATGGTAAACAAAGCCTTAGAGAAAACAGAGTACATGGCATTTTTGGAGACTTGTAAGGAACTTAATAGAGTTCTAGGGAGAAGATCAGTCAGGACTCTCGAACGATAAGCAAGAGCTAACCCATGAAAGACCTTGTACACTTAAGGAATTTTAGGGGCAATTGGAAAGACTTTTAGCAGGGGTGTATGTGGAAATGGTCACTACTTCTACATATACAAATGTGCCAGTCATCCCCACAACTGTAAATGTCATCTACTTCTAAGTAGATGGCATCTGAATCTATATCTCAGGCTTCTGTCCTGAGCTCCAGGTAGGCAACTCCATGTAGATTTCCTATGGGAACCTCAGATAAATCTCCATCTGCCTCCCTTCTCATCCTGCTTGAGCTCCCAGAATCAGTAATAGCATTGTCCCCATTCCAGGCACTTGCTTCAAAGTCCTGAGTCATCTTTTATTTTTTCCCTTCCCTATACCACATTCAGTGGTTGCCAAATCGCAGCAACTATATGTTCAGAATGTCTCTTTCATTTTGATATGAACTGAAGGATCTATATTTTTAACTTCCCAGAAAGCTTTCCATCATCCTTCTTCTGGTGACTGAGTTGGGCATATGACCCAGGCCTAGCTACTCACAGTGTAGTGTCTGTAGTAGATAGAAACTAGGGCGACGTCCACAACCCCCTCCCCGCCAGGACCTCCACTTCCTGGTGTTCATGCTTCTGTGTGACTGTCTCTCCTTGAGTGTGTAAGAAAACTATGACTTGCTTTTATTTAATAGACTATGGCAAAGGTGAAGGAATGTTACTTTCATAATTACGTTCTATTATGTAAGACCTATTTTGCAGCCAGGCTCAGTGGTTCAGCCTGTATTCCCAGCACTTTGGGAGGCCGAGGTGAGTGGATTGCCTGAGCCCCAGGGTTCGAGACCAGCCTGGGCAACTTGGTGAGACTTCGTCTGTACAATAAATTTTTATTTATTTATTTATTTTTATTTTTTTATTTTTTTTTGAGTTGGAGTCTCACTCCATCGCCCAGACTGGAGTGGCCGCTCCTGGCCATCACAGCCTCGACCTACTGGGCTCCAGCGATCCTTCCACCTCAGCTTTCCAAGTAGCTGGAACTACAGGCGTGTGCTACCACACCCGGCTAATTTTTTGATTTATTGTAGAGATGAGGTCTCACCAAGTTGCCCAGGCGGGTCTCAAACCCACGGGCTCAGGCAATCCACTCACCTCAGCCTCCCAAAGGCGTGGGATTACAGACTGAGCCACCGAGCCCGGCTTACAATAAATTTTTTTTTTAATTAGCTGGGTGTGGTAGTGAGTGCCTTTAGTTCTGGTTACTTGGAAGGCTGAGATGGAAGGATCACCGGAGCCCAGCAGGTCGATGCTGGGGTGGCCATGAGTGTGTCACTGCGCTCCAGCCTGGGTGACAGAGTGAAGAATCCAACTCAAAAAAAAAAAAAACCTATTTTTCTAGGAGGCTTGCTCTAGAGACTTTATTTACTGATGAAGTAAGTAACCACGTTGGGAAGAGCTGGCAAGAAATTGTGGGTAGCTTCTAGGAGTTGAAGGCAGCCTCCAGTCAATAGTCAGCAAGAAGCTGAGGACATCAGGCCTATAAGTGCAACAAAATAAATCCTGCCAACAACCCAAGTGAACTTAGAAGCAGACCCTGTCCCTGTTAAGCCTCCAGATGAAAACTCCAACACCTTTATTTCAGCCTTGCAGGGAACCTAGGTAAGCTATGCCTGAACCTGACCCACAGAGACTGTGAGATAAGAAATGCATTTTGGCCTGGCACAATGGCTCATGCCTATAATCTCAGCACTTTGGGAGACCAAGGAGGGAGGATCACTTGAGGCCACGAGTTTGAGACCAGTCTGGGCAACTACCAAGACACTGTCTCTACAAAAATTTAGCTGGCATGTTTCTGTAGTCCCAGTTTCTCAGGAGACTGAGGCAAGAGGATGGCCTGAGCCCAGGAATTTGGGGTTACACTGAGCTATGATTGTGCTACTGTACTCCAATATGAGCAACAGCAAGATCCTGCTTCAAGAGAGAGAAAGAGAAAGAGAGGGAGAGGGAGAGAGAGTGAGAGAGAGAGAGAGAAAGAAGGAGAAAAAGAAAGAAAGAAAGAAAAAAAGAAAGAAAGAAAGAGAGAGGGAGAGAAAGAAATAAAAGATTTTTAGGCAGCAATGTAAAACTAATACAGTGTTTGTTTCATTCTCATTGCCTGGAAGATATATTAGTTGCATATGGACTGACCATTTTTCTCTATGTTCTTTCTGTTAGAACACTAATTGTGTTTCAGATATTGGGTATCCATGTGCTTCAAGGGCACCTCTCTGACTCTAGGGAAAATAGACGGATGGTCCAAGCCAGTCTTTTTTATCCAATTTGCCTCACCAAAGATTGGCTATGCCAACATATGTATATGATAGAATCCTAACCAATGGAATTTAAGAAGGCAGCCCCTGGGAAGCTTTCCTCGCCCTTAATATGGATACAGGTCAAGGGCTTGCTTCTTCCTGCTCTGGACTTTGCTATTTGAGAAGATGGTTCTTGGAAATGCAGCTGCCATCTTGCCCTTGAAGGGAAAGTCAAGAGCATCACAGAGAAGCTGACCTGGGACCCTGACAGTATTAAGTCACTCTATTAACCTGCCTTAGAACTTCTTGTAAATAAAATATTACATCATCCTCGTGATTTAAATCATTTTTAAATGAGTATCTGTAGTTCCTAGCCAAAAGCACTCTAGCTGAAATCGTGTAAAAGATTCAGAATAAAATCTTGTAAAAGATTCAGAACAAGGAATGGGCCTGTGACCAAAGCAGGGATTCTCAGAGTCATTTATTGGGATTGGTATCCAGACTCTGGACAAAGGCCTTTAGGCTTATTAAACCGGGGGAGGAAGTAAATCCCACACTGCTGGAAGCTGTGTGTACACCACATTCAGAGGGCCTCTGCTCAGGAGAGAATGAGGCCTAACTCACGGAGAGAGGGAAAGACAAGTGATACGTAGCCACGCTGTCACTGAAGGCTTGGTGTCCCATAGTGCGTTTTGTTTGGTTCCTTAAAGCAACCTCACATTCTTTCTAGCTAGGCAAATAAATGTATTATTTTGCTTACCCGAGTTTGAGTTGAATTTTTATCATTTGCATTGAAAGTATCCCAAGTAATACACTTGCTCTTTAGAATCTGCAATACTCTTACAAAATATATTGCCCACTAGTTGGTCTCTCTAACCCCAATCCTTTTTTTTGGTAGAGATGAGGTCTCGCTATATTGCCCAGACTGGTCTCAAACGCCTGGCCTCCAGAGATCCTTCTGCCTCCCAAAGTGCTGGGATTGCAGGTGTCAGTCACTATGCCCAGACAACCATTGTTTCTCTGAATTTGTTTATGCCATTTTCCTCCTGAAAAGCCCCCAAGGCACCTCACGAAAGGCAGTTTTAAATCAGAATTCCTCAGACTAGCATTCACAATCTAGCCCCAGAGTACCTTTTTACCACATTTATTTCAGTATTTCTTGATTTTTTTCACTTTTTACTATCATCCACAACAAGAAATATTGTATATATAGGCGTTTAAAACTTTTATATTCAATTATTACAAAAATAGTACAAATCCTACCTTTCCTTGAGGTGAATGATAATAATAATACTTTCCTTCTGTCTTTAATTCCAAGAATCAGTTGTTTAGTGGACTTATATTGAATGTGTTAAGAAAAGTCTTCTTTTTTCTCTTTTACATATATGAATGGGAAATCAAGTAAGTAGCATTTCCAATCAATGTTCTTATAGGTTCAAAGGTTTCCCCAAGAACTCATTTTTTAATTGAATTCAAAAAATGCTAGTAAAAAACGTTCTGTCAAGCTGCCTAAAATATAGCAGGTTCTTAGACACTTGAAATAGAATTAAGTGAGTAAAAAGGAAGTTTGCCACAGTATTGCTATAACAAATTTCCGTTGAAAGAGTTGACTTGCCACACATGCATATTCTCAGCACTCCTAATCTCTGTTATGAACACATTCCTCTCTCAAACTCAAGCTACCATGCTCTGCTTCGTATATATTTTTTTAACTTTTTATTTTGAGACACTTGTAGGTTCACATGCAATTGTAAGAAATGATACAGAGAAATCTCGTATACCCTTCACCCAGTTTCCCACCTTGCGTAACTGGAATACGATATCACAACCAGGAAATAGACATTGCTGCAGTCCGCCTCACCTTGTTCAAATGTCACCAGTTTTGTATGCTCCCATGTATGTGTATGTGTGTGTGCATTTGGTTCTATGTAGTTTATCACAGGTGTAGATTGACGTGACCAACACAATAGTCAAGATACAGAAAATTTTCACAGGAGGAAGTCCTTGTGCTACACTTAAAAAACCACAGCCACCTCCAGCCCTTCCCCCCACTCTAACCTTTGGCATCTACAAATATGTTCTCCATTTTCATAATTTTGCCATTTCAGTGATTTTTTAATGATATTACTTAAATGATATATTCATTTATATTATTCCAATGAGCTATTCAGTAAGTAAACTTTTGAGATTTCCTTTTTTACTCAGCGTGATTCCCTTGAGATTCATTCAAGCTGTTTCCTGTATCAATGGTTCCTTCTTTGTTATTGCTGAGTCACACTGCATGAAGGAATGTAAAGCAGTTTGTTTAGTAATTTCCCAGTGGAAGGACATTTGGGCTGCTTTCACATTGGGGTTTTTTATGAATGGGAGCAGTGGCTCATGCCTGTAATCCCACCACTTTGGGAGGTTGAGGCGGGAGAATTGTTTGAGCCCAGGAATTTGAGAGGTTATTGGGAGACACAGAAAGACCCTGTTTCTACAAAAAAATAAATAAATAAATAACTGGACGTAGTGGCATGCACTTGTAGTCCCAGCTACTCAGGAAGCTAAGGGCTGAGGATCGCTTGAGCCCAGGACGTAGAGGCTTCAATGAGCTATGATTGCACCTCTACATTTCAGCCTAAGTGACAGCGAAAGACCCTGTCTCTGAAAAAAAAGAAGGAAGGAAGGAAGCTAGGAAGGAAGGATGAAAGGCAAGCTTCTATTAAGATTCATGTAAAGAACAAAAGTAAAAAACAAAACAAAAGTAAACTAAATAAATGCTGATTGTAACTCACTAAACTTATTTCATGACCAACTAATGGGTATGGCCTGTATTTTTCTTTAAAGTTTCACTTACTTGGCCATACTAACCTTGTTCTCAAGCCACTCTACAGGTCTTGCTTTCCTCACGCATGACTTATAAGTTCCCATTTCTCTACTCCTGTCCTGTGCTTTGCGCCAAAATTGCTCTCCCTGAAACACTTTGTCTATTGAAGTTCTACTTATTAATGTAAGTTAGGAATGCGTTTGGCTACAAATCACAGAAAGCTTGACTCTGGTACACACACATACACACACACACAGAAACTTTTTCTCTTGCCATAACAGATACTGCCTATAAAGGAATAGATAGTAAACATTTCAGACTTTGCAGGCTAAGAGGTAAAATTGAATATTTTGAATATTGATATTATGAAGGCACTTATATGACAGAAAATAAAACTCCTGCATGCCCCATTTGCTTGAGGTGGGCCATCTGGGAGGTGGGCATGCTTTGCATTCAATTGCCTTCTGGAGATATTCTTGGAAGAAAGAGCTTACGGGCCAGAAGAGGGGGGGCCTGGCCATCTGAGTGTGTAATAGAGGTTGCCAGATCTCCTTGGTCAGTTTCGCTCTCTGCTCCAGTGATATCCAGAGACCTGTGGACCCTTTTCTTCTCCTGGAAAGTCCAGCCACATCAATTTGGGCAGCTGATCAGAGAGGCAAGGCAACTTGCAAAGTCACCAACTCAAGGACTGAGAGTCTACCGCTCAGTGCCCAGCAATTGTCAACAGTGGAATCTCCAATGTGTTGGTGGCAACCAGTGGGGCCCTAGGCACTGAAGATGCATAGCTGCCCACTGGCACAGGAGGCAAGTGCTGAGATCAGAAGGGGAAGCAGGGGCAGAAAAGGATGCTATGGCTTAGTCTCATGGCTCATGGTACTAGCCTATTCGGGTGTGCCCTGAGGCATATCAAAATAGATTCAATGTGGGAGCTGTGTTTGCCAACTCTTGTTTAGAGCAAGGAAAATGCTGGTTATTGTTCAGGTAGCTTGAAGGTATCAAGACCTACATCTCTGTGATTCTCTTGGTCTTTCTCTTATGGTCTCAAGAAGACTGCTTCAAGTCCAAACATTACATGTACATTCAAGTCAAGAGGGAAGAAAAACAGAAGGTACCACGACTGTCTCCTTTACCAACAGAAGTTGTTCCAAAGTCATGTCCAGCAGATTTCCTTTAAGTTGCATGACCCAGAACTGGGTCCAATGCTTCATTCTCAAGCCATGTCTCTCAAAATAATGGTTTGTACGCCAATGGCAGCATTGGCTTACACGGTCTTCACTCAGCAGATGACACAGAGAAAAAAGTGTATCTCTTTACTAATGATTCCTGCCAGTCGTGGAGAAAACGCCAAATGATCTAGTTTAGGTTGCATTTCCATCCCTGTGGTCAAGGGGATAAGAAACTCTGTTTGGTCAACCTGAATTCATTCCCTTCCCATAAACCAAGATATGAGATTGTTAGTGCTGCCATGTGAGGGAGGTGGGTTCCTAAGTGAAAAAGTGCCAAGCAGAAACAAATATGCATGCACAAAAGTCAATGCAGTTTTGCCAAATTCAATTGACTAAGATCATGAAGTAGTTATATGCAAGATTTTAATGGATTTTTAAATGCTGAGCTCCTAGCAGCAATCTGGGCAGTATACAAAATAATTGATAGTATTTGTCCACAGGAAGTCTGCAGCCTGAACCAGACAACAGTTACTGGGCTAGAAATAGTTGTTTGGTGACAAGTGAAAAATATATAGCATAGACAAAACCATGAGATTCTGAATAACAGAGACTCAGAAATAAGTCACAGGTATATTTTACATAAACAAACTGAGACAGAGAAGATTTATTTATTTTTATTAATTTTATTTTTGAGTTGGGGTCTCCCACTGTCACCCAGTCTGGAGTACAAAGTCACGATCATGGCTCACTAAAGCCTCGACCTCCTGTACTCAAGCAATCCTTCTGCCTCAGTCTCCTGAGTAGCTGGGACTATAGGCACATGCCACCATGCCCAGCTAATTTGTTAATTTATTCATATTATTATTATTTTGTAGAAAAGAGGTCTCACTATGTTGCCCAGGCTAATCTCAAACTCCCGGGCTCAAGTGATCCTCCCACCTTGGCCTCCCAAAGTGCTGGGATTATAGGCATAAGTCACTATCCCCATCCTGAAACCAAAAATATTTAAATGTGTTGGTAGCAGCCATGAGTTGATGTATTCTGATGTATCTATAGGTTCCTGGAAGTCATGACTCAGATGGGGTCAAAATACAGAGTCCTTACCATGGAAAGACTGATTGAACCTCCTGAGTTTATCCAGCCTGGAGTTTTAGAATATGCCTCTAGATGAGAGGTACTCTGTGCCAGCAGACATGGTCATGCCTACAAACTAGGATTATGTTTCACCTTGGCACACTCAAAGCAACTGACTAGACAGTAGGCATTTACTGTGCCTGGCAGGATACATGCTACCTGTAGCCTGGTTGGGACTTCACCAATAGAAGAACCACTTCACAGCTACTGATACAGAACATCCTTGATGATTCAAGACATTCTAGCTTTCTTCGTTTTCCTTTGCCAAGCTTAGACCAGGACAGAGGACACTGAAAGTGGCAGTAGAAGCCACTAAGAAAAGAGAAGATAGTTGCTGGGTATGTCAAGGCAAGGTGGGGTAACTAGGTGGAGATGGTCAGAGGACTTTGCCTCACTCTACATCCCTGTACTTGTCTCACCTACAGCTGTGCTATGAATATCCACCTGTTCGCTGAAACCTCCTCATCCATCACGCAGCCTCAACTTCTCCACTGAACACCAGAGGTAGTCAAACATCTTCCCCAGAAATGCCACGGACTCCTCCAACCCAACATGACAGAAATAAAACTGCTATTTTGGACTCAAATCTCTTCCTCTTCTACTTCCTCCCTGTGTTGGTAACTTCCCTAACCTCTAGTCATTTAGGTCATTCTGCGTGGGGGTCATTACTCATGTCACTCATTCATTCGTTTATCCATTTAGCTATTTTTTTCTTAAAGACCTGTGTCTACCAGGCACTGTGCTATGTGCCAGGAACATGGCTGTAAACAAGACATACATGGTTTCAGACTTTGTGGAGAAGACTTTAACTAAAAATTCCAACACAGTGAGCTGAAAACTAGGATCTGGGAAATACAGGGATCTGTGTGAATGCGTAGCATAGAGATCCAACCTCCAACCTCTAATTAATCACCAGATGCTCTTTATTTTGTCTTTTTTATTTTTATTTTTTATTTTTGGAGACAGTGTCTTGCTCTGTCACCCAGGCTGGAGTGCAGTGGTACAAGCGTAGCTCACTACAGCTTCAGACTCCTGGGTTCAAGCAATCCTCCCACCACAGCCTCCTGAGTAGGTGGGACTACAGGCGTCATCACCCCTGGCTAACTTTTTTTTTTTTGTAGAGACAGGATTTCTCTATGTTGCCCAGGCTAGTCTTGAACTCCTGGGCACAAGTGATCCTCCTGCCTCTGCCTCAAGTGCTGGGATTACAGGTGTGAGCCACTGTGCCTGGCTGGTTTCTAAATACTTCTTGGAAGTGGCATTCGCTCTTCATCCACTCTGCCTCTGTCTTCTCTCAAGCTCTCAACTCTCACAGACTCTCACCTACATGGCCTCATCAGTCTCTTTATCCCAGTTTCTCATGGCCACAGCCTTGCTGGTCTCAGATCTTTCCCCCACACTGCTGCTAGCAAGATTTTTCAAAAACAGAACATCTCATGGAGAGTTCCCTGCTTGAAATTTTTTCTCTCCTATATTCAGCCACTCAGCACCTGAGGGCTGTAACATGCTCCTGTCGGAGGCCCGCAGCCATAGAGTGCTGGAGGACATGAAGGAGGTTGTCCCTCTTCGCCAATTCTGGGGGAAAATCACTGTGTAGTTCAAGTTCCTTCCTGGGACATGCAAAGTCCTTCAAAATGTGACCCCTGGTTACTTCTCCAGTCTCACTTCTTGCCACAGTTCCTCCCATTTGGGGGATAGATCTTTTTCCTCTTCAGTCTTCCCCAACCCCCAAGGTCTGCACATCCCAAGCTGAGAATGCTCCCTGAGGCACAGAAGTTGGCAGGTTTTCTTTTAATATACTAGTTTGCAAGCGCTTTGTTAGTAGGTGGCTGAACTAGACCATATGAAAGGTCTGATGAACTTTTCAGGTATTTTACCTTGAAGTCAGTTCATGGACTCTATTCCCCCACCTTGGTTTGAAGCCCCTGGCTCTGTCCAACAATAGAAGTGGATGAAACTGAGTGACTGACAGAAACACAAGAAGAGGTCGGACTCCGAGCAGAGCTGGGAAAGGAGGGAACGAAAAATTTAAATGGACCAAAGAAATGAGGATGGAGAGAGAAGATAGAGAGAGCCCAAGGAGGCAAGACGACTCTCCTACCCCAGCTAATACAAGGTGCTGACCACATGGCTGCTGGAACTGTTGATACTAAATCTTAGTGCTAGTCAGAGAAACTGGCGGGGGGAGTGGAATGCAGAAAAGGAACTGCCCCAGAATATCTATTCTCTTGGGGATTTTGTTTGAGTCCGCACATGCCACTAGAACCCAAAGTAAAGGACTAGGTTACTTTCTTGTATATTCCATGTGTGTGATTCATGACCAACAGTAAAAAACTCTTTGTTTATAGACTGCACCATCTCTTCCTTCCATGTTGAGGGTGTCAGGAGGGGCTGCACTCATATATGACTACACATTAACCATTGTCTTTTCCTGCAAGTGTCATGCTGTTGTGTGCCCTGGTGCTTTTGCACTTGCTGTTCCCTCAGCCTGGGATGCTTTTCTCCCCTCTCGACTGCTCTTTAGAATCAGCCTTTTGACTCATCTCAAAGCTTTTGTTGACCCTTTCCACACTAAAACGCTGGGTGACTAGAGAGGTAGGTGTCCTTCCTCGATTTTTCCACAGTGCCTCTTACAGCCCTTGTTACACTGCACTGGAATTATTTGTTTAACTATGTCTTCTCTACAAGATAGGAGAGTGGACAGCATGGTTGCTTCCAGGTTCTTGCTATTGTGAACAATGCTGCGATAAACATATGTGTGCAGGTATCTTTTTTAAAGAGTGATTTGAGTTTTTCAGGGTATACTCCCAGTAGGAGGATCACGGGATCATATGGGAGGTTGGTGTTTAGAGCCTTTAGAAATCGCCACACTTCTTTCCACAGAGATTGCACTAGTTTACACTCCCACCAACAGTGTAGAAGTGTTCCCATTTCGCCACACCCTCTCCAGCAACTGTTATTTTTTGAGTTATTGATCATTGCCATTCTGACTGGAGTTAGGTGGTATCTCAGAGTGGTGCTGATTTGCATCTCCCTGATGATTAGTGAGGTTGAACATTTCTTCATGTGTCTGTTGGCTGCTCGGATGTCTTCCTTTGAGAAGTGTCTGTTCATATCATGGATGTATTTTTTAAAGTGTGTACACGCAGGTAGGAGAGGCGCTGACAGAAATACAGACATGCCTGAGTCAAGAGTCAAGTCAGGCCATTCTTTGACTTGGAATTTTTTTTATCCTATCCTGCTAACTAAAGTTCCTGGTAATCCGTCTCAGGAGACACTGAACTTGCTGTCCCATGTGCCTGAGATGCTTCTTGTGGGTTTCTACACCATCTCACTGGGGTGGGTTTTCCTTGTCCATTGGGATAGTTTTTCTCCTTCCACAAGTGGAACTTAATCTAGAATGAAAGTAGAGACCTGGAGAAATGTAGAAAAAACTTAGTTCACATTTTGCCTCAGCAAAACCATTTTTCCTTAGACTGACATGCTTTGAATTAAGCACAGGTTAGACAGATAAATTTCCAACAGAGAGATTTTAGGAGGTGTTCAGACATTTGAAGAT
>CAUYQG010131327.1:0-14497 GCA_963574415.1 Tarsius wallacei
GTGGGGTACAGTTAGGGGTTAGGCATACAAAAATATTTCGTTCAGGTACCCTTGTTGATAAGAGGTGTCTCCCCATCCTCAGATAGATACCCACCACCATTAATCCCATCCCCCTCACCCCCCCCCCCCCCCCCCCCGGTGCCCCCCCCCGGCCCACATGTTTTGGGGGTTATAGGTGGGTGTTGGAAGGGGATGTATATTGTTTTGAACATTGTTTAATTTTTTTATTTTATTTTATTATGTTATTGTGGGGTACAGTTAGGGGTTAGGCATTTTTATGACATGTAATAATAATAAGACACTCTATAGCACTTATTCTGTGACAGGCACTGTTCTAAGCACTTCACATATATTAACTGTTTTCATCTTCCCAACAGCCTTATGAGGTAGGTACTATTATTATTCTGATTTTACAGGTGAAGAATGTGAGCTCAGAGAGATGAGATAACTTGTCGCCAGGCCACACAGCTTAAACGTGTTGGAACCAGGCTTTGTAGACAGCTACTGTGGCTCTGGTATCCATACTCTTCACTACAACATGGAACCCTTCTTACCTGTCTACATGTTGGAATACATTCACTGTGATGTGGGCATATCCTAGGGTGTGAAGTGGATGTGTTTGTTTGCGGGTATGTATCCTGGTTCTTTAAGTCCCAAACTACATGGCCAGGCAGAGGTCTTTTGGAGTGGAGAATGGTGTGAGGGGTTGCATAGTCCATGCCAGGATGTGCATGTGGGTGAGATTGTGCCTTCACTACAAGATGGGGCGGGTGGTGCACAGGTTGAGGGCAGTGCAGGTCAGCTACTGTGGGGGCAGATGCAGACACCCAGTGGTATTCTTGGGTTTGAGGGTGGGGTGTACACATTCTGAGCTCACTCATCCCGTAACATAGTCCCAGAGTTCTTGCTGTCCCCACATTCAGGCCCTGCTTTGGGACTTGCCCTCCTGTCCTTTGGAGTAGCCCTTAATGGACTGGGCTCTACCAGAGCCTACTCCCAAACTGCAAGAATCAGCATTTGGCCATCCAGGGGAGAAGATCAAACCAACCCCCAGTGAGGGAAGACAGGAAGAAATGGATTGGGGTGTGAGTAAAAGGCATGTGTGTGGGGAAAGGGGCATAGAACATGAAGTGCATCTTAGCTGGCAAGGCTTTTGCCAAGTAGGAGCAAAGGTGGGAAGTGTGTGTGTGTTTGTGTGTGTGTGTGTGTGTATGTGTGTGTGTGTGTGTGTGTGTGTGTGTGTTCCCCTCCTCCTTGGACGAGGGGAATCTGGGAAATACAGTTTGTAAAGAGGCTGGAAGGCCTACAGGTCTTTTCCTACAGGCACTTGGAAGCCACTGACTTGTTTTGCAGGAGACAGGATTGGTTGAAACTTATAACAAATGTTGCTCAGCTTGCAATGTGAAGAAGGCAGGATGGAGGGGACTGGGCTAGATGGCAGGGAGACCAGTGGGCCTCTGTGGCCTGAGACAATGTAGTAGACAAGGCTGGGGTGTGGCTGTGGGCGATGATAGAAGGTCCTGAAATCCAGAGATGCTGTAGAGTTAGAATTGCAGGGACCACAGGAGGGGAGGAGCCTGCTGCTCAGTTTTCTGACTCTGAGCCTGGCCGGCTAGCTAGTGGGACAACCAACAGTAGATTTCGGAGCCTGGGGTTCAGGAGAAAAGTCTGAGCTGGAGACTGAGATTTTTAAAAAAGTTTTGCACATATGTTTTTACTACTTTTGCTTTATTATAAAGCAATATGCATTTATTAAAGAAAATACAGAAAATGTAGACATGCATAAGAAAACAGCAATAATTTGCAATGTCCCTGCCAGAGATAACAAGTGTTGACATTCCTTTTTTGTTGTTGTTCTTTTTATTGGAGAACCAGAGTTTTTTTGTTTTTTGTTTTTTGTTTTTTTTTTTTTGAGTTGGAGTCTCATTCTGTTGCCCAGGCTGGAGTGCAGTGGCACGCTCACAGCCACCCCAGCGTTGACTTACTGGGCTCTGGCGATCCTTCCGTCTCAGCCTTCCAAGTAGCCAGAACTACAGGCAAGTGCTACCATGCCTGGATAATTTTTGATTTATTATAGGGATGAGGTCTCACCAAGTTGCCTGGGCTGGTTTTGAACCGCGGGTTCAGGCAATCCACTCGCCTCGGCCTCCCAAAGTGCTGAAATTACCGGCTGAGCCACCAAACCAGGCCAAGTGTTAACATTTCAATGTAGTTCCTCCTTTTGGTCTTTTTTTTCCCTGTATGTATTTACTGTTTGGGTTTTATAAACTGGTGTTTACATTGTAATCATTTTATGATATTAAATTTAATCTACAAGTTCTTTTTGTTATAAACTATTCAGTGCTATGAGTAAACTGGAATTTATTTAGTCAATCCTCTATTGTTGTTATTAAAATTCTCTAAATACAATACAATAAAATTAAAATTAAATAATTTTAATTAAATTAAAATACAATAATTATTATTGTAATGAGTATCTTTGTGTGCAGTGAGATAGAGACTTGGAGGTTGCCAGCCTATCCCTCTGGGCCCCCTCCCCTCCTGGGGCCCTCAGTTGAGGTGAGGCAGTGCTAGTCTGGGTTTGGGTGTTGGAAACCCTGCCAGGGAAAGACAGTAGGGTTTTGGATAAGCCCCTTTCTCTGGGGCCTTCATCTCTCCAGCTGTGCAATGGAGGAGGTTGGACTTGATGCTGGTGTGTTCTCTGTGACAAGGTAGGCACTCTCCCCACTAAGTGTTCTCTTTGTTTTTATTTTCTTCAGTGCCTGTCTCTGGCTTTTACCTCTTTCCCTCCCTTTTTTCATTTCCTCACTCCTGCCCATTCCTCCCACGCTCCCTCTAGTTCCCTTCTCCTTGGCTTTCCTAGTGGGTCAGACAGCCAGTGGGCTGTGGCCATTTTCCACTTGGCCTGCTGATCCAACCCCTCTGTCACACACCAACTCTGCCAGACAGGGTAGGAGCTCCAGAACAGTCCTACTATGGACGCCAGGGCCCTGGGGCAGTTTTGGCACCAAGCTTTCCTGGCAATGGCTGTCAGGCAACTGGGCAGGCAGACAAGATATTCATGAAAGGGAAACTGAGGCTCTTGGAAAGGGCAGGGAAGGTTGAGGATTTCTTGGGCTCATCCTGAAGGAGCAATCTTTCCCAAGAAGGGGTGACACCATTCAGGGAAGAGCCATTGGATCAGAGATTCTGGATTCAAGTTCATGACCAGGATCTCTGGATAGCTTCTGGGGGTCTGGAGACCAATTATTAAGAACAGGTGTGGGTGTGTGTTACCACAGTCTACTTCTTTTATCAAGACACTCAAGAAGCTCATGACTTCAGAAAAAGATGAAGAAGGCTTGTTCTGGAGGTTGTCTTGTCCCTTCCCTTATCTCCAAGGAGGATCTATCCACCAATCCCTGACACACACACACACTCACTCACACACACACACACACACACACACACACACACACACCCCCATAAACACATAGACACTGGGGATTGATCTCAGTGATGTTACATCACTGGGAAGGTGACACTAGTGTCACTTAGGGATGTGCTCCCCATGCATTGCTTTCAGGAGCCGCCGTCCTAGCTACCACTCAATGCTTTCTGCCCCTTTCAAAGTTTTTTGTGATGAGCAGAAGTTGCTCAGACAAGAGGCCAGGCCAGGGGCATCTGTGTGAGAAGCAGCAAGGGCCAGAGCATCTGCTGCCTGGAGCTCCTGGAAGTGCCTAAGGACTCGAGTGTGTGGAGCAATGCAGAACTGGATTGGAGAGGATTAGATAATTGACCTCATAATTGACCTAATTAGTGAGTGGCTGTGTGGAGAGCCCTTGGGGACACTGGGCCTGCAGGTGGCACAAAGGCCAGATAGAAACACATAAAGATTGTGAGAGCTGAAGCCTGGGCATTTGCCAGCAAGCCGGGCGGGGGTGTGGGAGGGGAGGGAGAGCATAGCAGGAAGAGAGCAGGACTTGGGGACACCAAGAAGAAGAGAGGGGTAGGGGCAGTGGGAGTCACTGAAGAGACGGGGAGGGGCAAGAGAATCATTCAGAGCAGAGGAATAGCAGCTGGGGAACTGTGAGGGGAAGGGTTGAGATCTGGGGACACAAAATGGAGAGGAGTAGGGACTGGGGAAACTGGTGAAGGGAGGGGACAAGGCTTGGGGACATTGGGGGGGAGAGTCAGGGGAGGGACAGGGAAGGCTTGAGAGCAGATAGAGGCTAGGGGGCCTAGAGAAGAAAGGGAAATTGTTGGGGGAATGGGGGCAGCTGCTAAGTGAAACTTGGGAGGAGAAGGGTAGAGCCTGGGGGATCTCTGCGGCCCCGATGTATGTAGGCAGTGTATGTGTGCACGTGTACACATGCATTCATGTATGTGTAGGGTCAGTCTAAACCCATTTGGGGCTGTGAGGAGCCTAACAGCATCTTGGTGGGAATAGAGGTGGTTGGGTAGCATTGGGGATGAGGGCTGGACTTCTTGTATCCCAAAGCTTGTTTAAAACTTGCTCCTGTATTTCAAAGAACTTGGCCCTTGGGCCTTCTTCCCCAGGCTACATTCTTTCCTCAAATGTTTATTGTGTGCCTACTAGATGCCAAAAAATATTTCAGGAACTGGGATCCATCAGTGATTAGTTCCCACAGAGATCCTCATGGAGCTACCAGCTAGTGAGGGGAGACAATCAATGGATCCTTATGCAGTGTGTTAGAACATGATAAGGGCTGTGGAGAGGAGAAAGACAAGAGTAAGGGAAACAGGGAGGCTCAGGGAGGGTGGGCAGAGATCTGCCATCATCAACAGAGTGGTCCTGGGGACCTCATTGAGAAAGTGACAGAAGACATGTGAGGAAAAGGGTGAGGGAGAAGAGGGAGTGAGCCATGTGTCTATCTGGGGGAAGAACCCCGTAGGAGAAAGTGTAGCAAGTGCAAAGGTCCTGAGGCAAGAGAGTACCTGAAACAAGAGAGGAACAGCAATGAGGCCTGCCTGGCTGCAGAGCAGTGGGCAAAGGGGAGAGTGGTAAGAGAGGAGGTCAGAGTAGTCATGGCGGGGGTGGAGTAGGGTGCTGGGCACACCCAGTAGGGCCATGATAAGAGCCATGGAAAGGTCAGTGACATTTACTCTGAGAGAAGGAGCTACGGCAGGATTTGCAGCAGGGGAATGGCAGGATCTGACTCAGTTTTAGCAGACTCCGCTGACTAGTCAGTGGATAATAGGCTTTGGTGTAGTGAAGGGGGTGGTGGAGAACAGCAGGGAGGCTCGGCAGCAATCCTGGGGAGACGCTGAAGAGGCTCAGCCAGGGTGGAAGTGGAGAGGTGATTGGAAGGACCCGTCATTGCCAGCCTCTCATGCTCACCTGGCTCTAGCTAGGGTTCATCAGGGTGGGTTGGAGGGCTCTGTCTAAGAGAATGTGAATCCAGTTCTGGGAGTTCATGCCCACAGGAATCTGCCACAGTGTATTGATAGATATGTCTAATGATGCTCTGTTGGAAGATGCTTGCATACAGAGTTTGGTCCTTGGCACTTGGCAGGCAAGTCATTTATAGGAGAAATGGCAATCCCAGTCCTGGCCCCTGGAGTGCTGGTAGTGTGGTCGAGGACACCTAACACACACAGGGACGTGCCAGTTAAGGAAGGGCCTGCCCCAGCCCTGAGGTGTGCTGGAGTAGAAGGGTATGGGGAAAAAAAGTCTTTTGGAGATGGCTCAGGAGGACCCAGGAGAACTTTCTGGGAAAGCGATTTCAAACTTACCCACCCACCCACACAGAGGAGCACACATTCAGATCCAAACGCCCATCTCAGAAGTGACCATCACTTACATGCACATAAGCTGATAGATCCACTAAGGCCTACAAGCATGTGCATGCATGGGCACTGACACGGCATGCACAGTGTCACACACACGTGCTCTCCCAGCCTCATCTTCCACCAGCCTCTGCCTCTCTGTCCCCACCCCAACCAAGCCACCTTCCTCAAACAGACTGTTTCACACTACATCATTGTGCTGCACATGCTTCCTCTGCCTGGAATGATCTTTATCTCTGACCTCCCTCAATAACAGTTGGTACCCCTGCCCACCCACCTCCCCACACACATACTACAGCACTGAGCACAATGAACTGGCAGCATTACTTCTATGTGCGTTATCACTCTTCTTCCTGCACTGGGAGCTCCCTGGGACCTTGCCTGTTTCATTCACCTCTAGATCCCCAGATCAGTGCCTAGCATGTAATAAATGCTCAATAGATTGTTGAATGAATGCAGCCCTTTAAAGAGTAAAGAGTCTAGGGACTGAGGGGGAGACAGACCCAAGGCAATGTGGACAAAGCAGACTGGGTCCCCTTCTTTAAGGGGCAGCAGTAATGGCATCCCAGGGAGCTATCAGGAGTCCCAGCTGTAGCTCCTCAAGGTCCAGGGGCTAGCCTCCTTTCCTCTCCAGGCCTAAGGGAACTTTCTGGGACTGGGAGTAGGGGTGGGTGAAGGGGAGGGGACAGGGAGAAGAGGCAGATTAATCTGGGGATTAATTGAGAGACTTGGCGGCTGGCAGCATGTGCTTGGGGTAGCGGCTCTAATGGCTTAATCAGATTACAGGTCTCGGCACATGGTGTGTCCCAGCAGTGCCCAGCTCACCCTCAAGAGCAACTCAATTCCAGGGCTCTCCAGGATAGAACCCACACCCTGTGTTTGGGACCCACTCTGAAGCCCTCCAACTTGAACCTCCACTGTGAAGACCCCCTGTCTGTCCAGTCTAGCGAGGTCCAGGCACACTAGATGAGCTCATTTAAAGGACATGGGGTTTGCAGGTGAGACTAAAATGGGTTCAAAGCTAAGCTCCCTAGCTGTGTGACCTCAGGCATGTCATCTAACCAATCGGAGTCTCAGTCTTCTCATTTGTAAAGGGGACAGCAACACCTCCCTTGAAGTGTTGATGTGAAGATTAAACAGGATGCATGAAGTGAAAGTGCTTTGCAAGTGTTCCTCATTCTGGTCCTGCTGGTCCAGTCAGAGGTGAAGAATTCAGAGAGAAAAATAATGACAATAATAACAACAACAATAATATCAGCAACAATAACCAGCAGCCATTCCAACAACCAACCTGTACATGACACTTTAAGGTTGAAGAAGCACTTTCCTTCTCATGATCTTAATTAATACCTAAAACAGCCCTAGGGAGGAGGCAGGTGGGGAGGAACAGTCTTCATTCGAAAGACAAGAAAGTAAGTAAGACCAACAGGAGAAAATGATTTGCCCCAGTTAGTGGCCAGAGCTGTGCCCATAGAGGGAATCCCACCCGCAGAGATGCCGGTAGGATGGCCAGGTACCAAGTAAGAGGGAGCCTCTGGACTGAGCTCCTGCACCACCAGACAGCCTGAGGTGGGAGCACTGAACCTTGGCACCTCTCCTTCCTGCTTAGGGCTGTGCCAGGCAGAGTGGCCTGAGGCCCTGGGGTTCTGTAAAGGTGAGAACTTCCAACTAGGGGGCCCCCATAGTTCTGAGGCCTGGGAAACCTCAGACCCCAGGGCTAGGACTAGGTGGAGCCAGTCATGTACTTCATTGAGGCCTTCCTGCAGGAAAGCCTATGGCTGTCCTGGGAGCCAGGTTGGGTAGGTAGACTGGCCAAGGGAGCAGCCCAGCGCAGCAGGGCACAGACAGAGGTGTTGCTCCAGGAGCAGGCTGGTTTCCGGCCTCCCCTCCTTTCGCCCCCAGTAGTTTATTAGGAGTAATTTGTTAAGCTGTTCCAACTTGTCAGCAGCTACTTCAATGCTTCTGTCTCCTGCTTGCTTTTTTGGAGGGGGCAGGTCCAGAATGTCAGGAGCCAAGGGGTGGACTAAGTGAAGGGAGGGTGTCTGAGAGACACCCTCTGGGGGAAATGGGTACCCAGGCCTCTCTACCTTGTAACTTTTTTTTTTTAGTTGGAGTCTCACTCTGTCACCCAGGCTGGAGTGCAGTGGCATGCTCACAGCCACCGCAGCCTCGACCTACTGGGCTCAGGCCATCCTTCTGCCTCAGCCTTCCAAGTAGCTGGAACTACAAGCACGTGCTACCACGCCTGGCTAATTTTTTTTTTTTTTTTTGTAGAGACGAGGTCTTACCAAGTTGCCCAGGCTGATACCTTGAAGCTTTACCCCCACAAGGTGCCACGTCTGAAGGGAAGAAAGATGGGATAATGACCTGCTTGCCTTCACAGCCCTCCCTACTCCAGTTTTGCTCCAGTCTCAGGGAATCGAGGGGTATCCAGGGAGAAATTGGTGGCTGGGATGGGAGCAGGCAATTGGGGTGGCCTCAGATGGATAGGGGTGGAGATTGGGCCTGGAAAGGAGGTAGAGATGGCTGGGGGGTGCTGGGTTGTGGCATATTTGGGTCTCAAGTTATTCTTTGGAGCTTGGTCCCAGGTGGGGTGTAGGGAGCCTGTGTAGGAGGCTACTAGATAGAAGCACAGATATGCACTCAGGGTTGTCAGGCACTGAGCTCTAGGTTTCACTGGCATTAGCTCATTTCATCCTCACATGTCATGTGAGGAAAAACTGAGGTTCAGGGAAATAAAGTGACTCGCTCAAAGTCACACAGCTACTAAAGTGAAAGGGCTGCATTCGAACACAGATCTGGCCAACTCCCGGGCCTTCAGAGTACCTAGGACTGCTTTGGATGAAAAAGCAACAAGAAGGTAAGTAGGCAGGTGAGAGAGCAACTCACCAGTTTTCCGGGACTCTGGCCCTTTCCGGGATCCTGCCAGCCCTGATGGTCAAGGATTTCTCAGATCTATGTTAAACTCCTTGTCATGGCCAGTCTGCCAGCCAGTCAGGGCTGAGGACAGAAAGGTAAACCTGGAAGAGCTCAAGCCACCCTGGGGTGATGGAGGTGTGGGGGGATGGTTCCTGAGAGAGCCAGGCCCATAGCACCCGACCAGGTGCGGCTTTGAGCAAGACTTGGCAAGAGGAGACAGGTCTGAGGCGAGCTTTGGCTCTTAATCACTGCTTCCTCCCTCCTGCATGCCCTGCCACCCTCCCAGGAGCTGGGCGCCATGGGGGGCTGGGAATGGGAAGGGCCTGCCTGCCACATCCCCTCCTCACCCTGGCCCTGCCCCATGGATTCTGGGGGAAGCTCATTAGCTCGAGGGGCGCCCTGGCCCTCCCCTCACAGCTTGTCACACAATTAGCCACCCTCTCTGTACAAGTTGCTGTGTAATTATTGGGTCTTGGCGGGCTCAGGGCCATGTAATTAGCCTGCCCCAGCCTCCAACCAGCTCTCAGGGTCATTAGTGGGCCCACTGAGGGTGGGCGGGTGGGCAAAGCATCTGCATGACAATGCACACATTGTGGCACCTCTGCCTGCACCCAGGGCAGAGGGGCAGCTGGTGCCATTGTGTGGCCCAGCTCTTGGGCAATTCTGCCCCCTACCCCAATCTCCTGCTCAGAATCACCTCCAACCTGACCAGTCTGTCATAGGTTACAAGTCTTTCCCATAATTTATCTCCTGTGAGCCTCACAAAGAACCTGGATGTAGGTGCTCTACTCATCCCCATTTCACAGATGAGGCAACTGAGGCTTAGAGAGGGGCCAGGACTTCCCTAAGATCACACAGCTCAGAGGTGGTGGAGCCAGTACTGGAACACAGAGCAGTCTCACTCATTCACTTTCAACCCATGGTGAGCCTGGGAACAGACTGCCTCATGAGGGTAGGGGCTTGATGCTGAGCCAGAGGCTGCCTGAGGAGCCCTGCTTGTGCCCAGGGGCCTCTTTCCTTGGGCCTGAAGCCCTCTGCCAGTCTGCTCCCAGGCCACCCCACAGCCTCCTCTCGGGATCTGCTTTCAGGAGTTACCAGAACTCTCCCCCAAGCCAGCAAAATGGGCGACTCCCCTAAGCTTTCAGACTTCCAAGTGAAGAGCTGCCAAGACCTTCTTGGTACCTGACTGTCTGGAATGTCCCTTCTATCTGTAGCCAGTTGCATCCTTGGAGGGCTAACTGTAAGTATTCCTAGCTTCCCAATGATACCCCTTCATGGAGATATTCTGCTTCTCTGCTGTTCTGCTGCCCTGAAAGGTCTTTCACATCTCCCACCCTAACCTGCTGTTTGGGAGCCTGGGCTGGGTCACCCTCTGTTTGAACCCTCTGTATGGTTGGTGAAGGTGGGGAGAGAACCCAGGAAGAGGCAGGGGCTTAAGCCATGATGCTGCTCTGCAGAGGTCTTAGGGTACGTTTACCATGGGACCTTGGCCTGGTTAATAGCTCCTGACTTTGGCCATTTCAAGCTGTGCGGGTCTTGAGCAGGTTCCCTAACATCTCTGAGGTGTCCAGCGATTATAGTGAAGATTAAATGACATAACTCTGGCAAGCGCCTGCTTCTGCTAGCACAGGGGCAAACTGAGAAAGTGAGGTCCCTTCTCAGTTCCCAGCAACTATTGGCCTGTAAAGTCAATCCCATCTTGCATTTCTCCCAGGGCCCCGACCAAAGTCCCCACAGAGCCCTAGTGTTCTGCACCTTGCCCCTCCCTGCCGCCTGCCCCCGGCGACCCCCAGCCACCTACCAGCTTCCCCAAACCCTCTCCCCATTTTGAAGGCTGCATTATCCTGGCTGCAGGGAAATTAGTTGTTCCCTTGAAACCCCCTGCCCCGCCCTCCCTGCCCCCCCTTCCTGGGGCTGGTGACAAGTATGTGGGACTTAATTGGCTGGCATGAAAGGCAGCACTGACATTAATTGGCTACATTTGGCAGGCAGGCCCCCAGCCTCCCCCTCCTCTTTCCAAACCCCTACCGCTTCCCAGGAACCTTATCAATCCCACCACAGGGACTGAGAGCTTCGAGGCCCCTGCCAATTAGGCACTTTTTGCTCCTTTTCTTCCCCTGATGGGGTTTCGTTAGAATTTATGACACTCTATAGGGCTGGGGGTGAGGGGGGTGGGAAGCAGGAGATGGAAGACTGGGGGCCCATTCCTATGGAGAACAGGCCGGGGGAGGGGAGGGGAGGGTGCAGATGTGAAAAGGACACTTGGGATTAGGCCCTGAGGCTGGAGGGGAAGGGGTTTTCAATGCAGGACGTGGGGCTGTGGGGGAAGGGGAAGGAGTGCTTTGGCCAGGCCAAGCAGACTGATTTCATAGGCACCGCGTGTACACTTGGAAGAAGGTTTGTAAAAGTTTAAGGTGATCCAACAACATGGCTCCAGGCCAGAGCTGAGAGGCCTGGCTTCACTTACCCATCCCTCCCTGCATGACCTTGAGTCAGTCACTGGCCCTTCCCAGGGCCTGAAGGGGTGGGGCAAGATCTGTGGTTCCCATCCCAAGCCAGTGTGTGTGAAAACAGCTGGAACGGCATCGGCAAATCAGCCACAGCTCTTCCAAAGGCCCTGTCTGGGCTTGGGCTGTTGTGCCCACGGCAACTCAGTGTGGTCTTGACCAATTTCACACTGGCCAGAAGTGTTGACTGGCAGCCCAGGATGTCTGTACTATAAAACCAGGAAGACAAACGAATTATTACTCCACAAATTTTGTGTGTTTAGGGGAGAATAAATATTTCAGAGCCTGAAGAAGCTGGTAAAAGAGGTTCCTAGTGATGCTAAGGGGGACCCATTGGCCTGGATGGACTGGCACAGGTACGGGAGGAGGCAGGGGCCAGGGGCCCTCTTTTGTCATCTTCTGAAATCACCCTTCTAGCAAATGTAGCTGCACTGGTGGGCAATGGGAAACATAGAGCAGACTCAGGGCTTTCAAGTACATCTGAATACAGATGTGCTCTTTGGGGAAAGGAAGGCAGGGCATTTCGAATCAGTACCAGTATTTTGGTACTGATGAGAGGGTCACATACTATCCTTACAGGCCTGTGTCATTCGCCGCTGTCACATTTGCTTACGTGTCTCTTCTTCCTTATTCTTGGAAACTATGCCTGCTTCTATTCTTGTTTTCCCCTCTTTCAGGCCACACACAAACCTCTCATTCTTCTTAGAGTCCTGGAATTACCTCTTCTCACGTGGATACTGTCCCCCAATCTCTTCTCTGGCTTCTCTGAACTCTGCATTCCAGGTGCCCAGAATCCATGCCCGGGAGGGCCCAGCCTTCCCTCTTGGTGAGAACCAGCCCTGAGCAGACCTGCTCACTCCTCCTAGGGTGCCCAGCATCTCCCTCTCCCCAGCCAGGTCCTTCTTGTGGGCCAGAATTAGGTATGGAGAAGCCAGTGGCCTCTCCCACCCTCTATCCTCTGAGAGGCCCATGGTCACTGAGGGCCACCGAGGATGGCACAGTGGTTTCCCTTCTAGCAGCGGTGGCCTGACACATATAGCAATCTAGAGAGGGAATGCCCACTTCACCCCCCATTGCTGCTTGGTTTTCACAAGGGATGGCTTCCAACTAGGAGAAGAGATGGAAACAACTCCTGGGTCCCCAAGGTGTGCAATTCCATCACCAGGATTTCTTTGTCACTCAGGACTCATTCTGATTTGTATCTGATGGTCTCACTGGCCCCTGAATGAGTTGGCAGGACTGGAGAGTGGCAGGAGGTGCTGAGGAATCTTGTCAGGCTCATCTCAGACACATCTTGAACACAACTCACTTCTCTCCTGTGCCCCTTTGCCTCCCTGGACAGATGTTTCCCAGTGCCCAAACTCAGCTATTTTTCGACTGCTATTACTATGACTCTGACTACTATTTGAGAATTATAAAAACCACCAGTTTTGAGGGTATACAATGTTCCAGGTATTAGTCAAAGCACTTTATATTAGCCAAATTAGTTCTCACAACAAAACTATAAGGTAGGAACTATTATCATTCCCGTTTTACAGATAAATAAACCAAGGCTCAGAATGGAAAAGTCACTTGTCCTTGGCCATACAGCTGAAAAGAGGTAGATGAGTTTCAAATGCAGCCTGGTCTGTGTGACTTGAAATCCTCCTTTGGGAGGAGCTGGAGGGGGTTCCTTCTCCCTGTGCAGGTGAACAAGGGCTGTTAGTTCAGATGTGTGCTGACAGGGGGAATGACATGCACTGATGGTCCTCCAGTCCTTTGGATCTTCTTATCCTTTTTCTTTAAGAGACAGGGTTTCACTCTGTTGCCCAGGCTGGAGTGCAGTGACGTGATCTTAGCTCACTGCAGCCTTGAACACTTGGGCTTGAGTGATTCTCCCACTTCAGACTCCAGAGTAGCTGAGACTACAGGCACACACGGGGGCTAATTTTTTTGTAGAGATAGGGTCTTGCTATGTTGCCCAGTCTGATCTCAAACTCCTGGCCTCAAGTGATACTCCCACCTTGGCCTCCCAAAGCATTGAGATTACAAGTGTGAGCCACTATGCATGGCCTAGGACTCTCTTTATTCTTGTATGATATCTACTATCTCATCTAAGAACCTAGATGATGACTTGTATTCCATCTGATGGCAGATTCTGGGGCTGGGCTGGTGGGGGAGAACCAGCAGAACACACACATGGCCACAACCTCAGGCCCCAAAGCTCAGGGACAAAGACTTCAGTGGCCACCAGGGTTGGGTTTTAAGACCTTTAGAGGCCTTAAGCTCTGAACAGACTGCACAGCCCTTGCCCCCCTTCCACTGGCCTTATATAATTAAAATTAAAAACAATACTAACTCATAAAATACGTGCAAGGAAGTCCAACAAAGTTTTGATTTTTCCCAGGATACTACTTTGATGCTTGAAAAAATATATCAAATTCTTTTAAGATTTTTCACTCTCTCTGGTGCTGTGCGCACACTGCTATGCTAGGGTGTTCAAGGCAGGCTGTCTGCCTCTCCAGAATCCAACACTGCTGTCCTTTCCTATTGCTATCTTCCCTTCCCTAGGAAAAGTGCTATCTCTTCACCTCCCCTCTCATTCTGCCTTCTTGCTGAACTTCTGCCTCCAAAGCCCCATGCTGCCCTCCCCTGGCCTGCTCACCTCTGCTTACCTGCCAATCAGTTGGTAATCAACTATGCATCAACCACTCCTCTAAGCCCTGCTGCCCAAAGTGTGGCCAGCATGGAGCCACAGCAGCACCTGGAAGCTTATTAGAAATGCAGAATTCCAGGCCCTACCCCAGACCCACTCAACTGGAATCTACGTTTTAGCAACATCCCCAGGTATTCCATATGCACAATTAAGCTGCTGCTCTGAGGAGGTTTCTTTCCAAGTGTGGTCCCTGGACCGTATCAGCAGCCTTTAGGAACCTGTTAGAAATGCAAATTGTCAGGCTTCACCTCAGTGTTGGAAATCTGAGACTCCAGGGGAAGAGCCCAGAAATCTGTATTTTAACAAGCTCTCTGAGGGATTTTGGCTGATCCTTGAATTGGAGAAGTGTTCTACTCTAAGATACACAAAACAAGACACTCCTCCAGAAGTCTCAGGCCTTTGGATCACACCCTCCACCCCATGAAAATGGACATCAGGTCAACTAAAGGGTCTGGGAGGGATCCTAGACTGCCCTGATGACTATTTAGGCAGATGAGGTAGTCTTTGGGAAATGGTGCCAGATGTTCAGGGGATTTTAGTAGGCTGCCATTTGTTGAGCACCTACTATGTGCTAGACATATTCACA